>LOJH01062012.1:0-10916 GCA_001685095.1 Ellobius talpinus
GGGAGGGGAGCTAGTTAATAATAAGCCTGAGCTAACAAGCCAAACAGCTTATAATTAATATTAAGTAAGCCTCAGAGTGGTTATTAGGGAACTGGTAGACAGGAGAGAAACTCCAGTTACAGTTCAAGGCCATCCTGGTCTACAAAGCAAATTCTAGGACAGCTAGGACTGTTACACAGAGAAACCCTGTCTCAAAAAATAAATGGGCGGTGGTGGCACATGCCTTTAATCCCAGCACTCGGGAGGCAGAGGCAGGTGGATCTCTGTGAGTTCGAGGCAAAAAAAAGGAAAAGAAAAATAAATAAGCAAGTAAAAAAGAACATGGTTGAGTCCTGCCCACATTGGCAAGGTGCTCCATCCGTGTTCTTTACCCCCAGGAGAGGTTGTTTGTTTGTATCCATCTATCTATATTGTTTAGCCTCTTGCTAAATAGTAATTCTCCAAGAGAGACTAGTGTTTCAGCAGTAAGTTTCGTGCCCTGAGAGCCTGGGACCCACCGATACCTGAGATCAGTACTGTGGTTTCAGGCGTAACACCTTCACCACACACATACACACATGGCTAGTCTACCTCCAAACCAGTCAACACTGAGTCAAAACAAAACTGAAGGCTGCTTTCCCCTGCACATCTAGAGTCATGAGAACATGACCTTCAAGCACATGACTCAAGTGAAGGCTATAAGCACATATCCCACCATACACCAGTCAAAAGAAACTCAAGGATCCAAAAGTCCAAGTGTCTTTACCTGAGTGTTCAATAGTTAGAATATTAGGACAGAATTTAATAAATTCTATAGGAGGTTGCCTGATCAAACAAGTATAATTCTCAAATTATCACAAAATTTCCCACAAAAATTTACAATCAGCAAAATATTTTCTTCATTTTTCATGTAGCATTTTCATACAGTTCCATGGTTTTTACTACTATGTTACAATAAGCCTTCATTTATCTCTCAAAAGGTTGATATAAATAATCAGTCTGTACAGCCTACCATAGGATAAAAAAATGAAGCCAAAACTCCCAATGATTTCATAGCAGCCAGGCACACTTTTGGTGACCCTAATAAGAATCCTCAGTGCCAGCCAGGAGCCTTCTATAGCCCTGATGAAAACAGCAAGGCCCTAGACCCACATACCCAACATACCCCAGAGCTAACTCCAGGGATGAATGTGGCTTAGGAGGAAGGGAACCTTGTTCCTCAACCACCCAAGACACCAGAGTGCCAGGAGAATCCAGGCTGTCAGGCACACCCACCCAGCCAACCACAGCAGCTCTGAGTTACAGCTCCGCTTTCAGCCTCTACAGCAGCAATTTCAGGTAGGAAAGAATGCCTCAGCTCCCCCTAGAGTTAAAATCATAATGAAGAATTTAAAAACAATAACAAAAAAGCAATGCTCATGCGAGTGGTGTCCATCCTGACCTGAGTCTATGTTCCCTGCTGCTGCCCCTTTACAAAGCCATGGGCTTCAGTACCTCCACAGGGACCTGAGTCTAAACCACTCAGAACCAATGTCCACACTAACCCCTGACCGCTCTGCAGCAGGGAACCACCCAATGCCTGTGTTGATGTGTGACTTGAAAATGTAATCAGTTCCAGTAGTTCCAGTAGTATCCATGTTTTCTTGAAAATCCAAACGGTAAGATACTCGTGACAATTCAAGTTTTTTATGTCAGGAGTCTGGTGGTAGGAGATCCAAACCTTGGGTCTTAATAATAAGGCTTTTTGCATTAGAGAGTTAGACGTGAGCTCTGCTTGGAAGAACTATCCAGGATGTTTTCCTGGGGTTTAACGGACACTTCCACTCTAAGAAAACAGATGGCTTGCTGGGACACAGCACTCACGTCCTACATTCATTGTCCTAGAAGACTCTAGTGCTCTTCAATTCCTTGTCTCTGAAGGGCAGTCTAACCTCAGCAGGGGTTAAAAGCAAAAACATTCACAGCCAAGTCACCCAACACAACCAAAAATAGCTCTGTCATTCAACTTTCACATTCAAGTTTCAAAGACACTGCAGAGGAAAAACTTAGACCTTGTGGAGAACTAATGTGCAATCTTCATGTTCCTTGAACCGAGTCGACCTCACAGTGTCATCTTTGGCATGCACAGTCTTTGAGTAATAGTTGACGATCTTGCTGTCCAGTTTATACTGGTGAGGAATGCTCTGATAGGGCTTGAGGTCGAGGTCCAGTACAGACACAGAGAAGGCCAGCCGGGACCTTGATGAAGGGATAACAGGCCTCTGGTCAGAGCTGCAAGTAACAAGAGAATTTCAGATTACACAGACCCTCAGGCCCTCCCAGCCCAGCTTTCAGAGCACCCATTCTGTGTCTGTATGCATCTACTGTCTGGGCAGCTTCGAACACTACTAGCACAAGTAAGTAAGTGACTGCTAGCCACAGGCCAGCACACTATGTCTGGGAAGAAGGCTTAAAAGAACCGAAGGTGGAAAAGCCATTATGTGGAATGCGTGAGTGATATTCCCCATGTTCAGGGGTATTAACGAATGCTGGAAAAGTCACTTTATTGTGAGCCAAGTATTACAAAACCTAAGAAAAAGTAAAGAGTAGATCAGGCTGTGCAGCAGCCAGCTGGATGGCTGCTGAGAACAGATTCTCTTTATGTGCTTTCCCATTGCTGCTGAGAACCAGTTCCTTTGTGCTTTTCACATTTGGAGAGCAAGCGGTTCTGTGTTAACTCTCAAGTCACATCTTCAATGTTTTTTTTTTTGCTCAAGGCCTTTGTGGATTTTATAAACATCAGAAAGTCATGTGCTTATAACAATATGAGCACTGACTTGAAAACCTTTTCAGAATAACTTTAAACCTGATACTGAGGTTGCAGTGTATCCAACTCTCCTGAAAACACAGTACATAGCATTCATACTCCTGCCTGAATGGCATCTAATCCCAGGCTGGCACAAGAGAACTGTTGGAGTTCTGGTTCCTCCATGCTCAGTACTCTTGTACACTTAGAAATCATTAAAAACAAGACAGACAAAATAACCTTCAAAAACTCCTGAGTTGGAAGAACAAACACTGACATACATGGGCCTATTCTAAAGTACACTAAAGCCTTGATCCTCATTTGTTGCTCCAGAATCCTGTTTATAGGGAAAAAAATTGAATTTGGCTCAGTCACAGGTCTGACAACTGACCACAAGCTCCACAACAGTCAAGGACACAGGCCAGTGTACACTAGCCCCTTAACACTGAAAAGTCTGTCTCCTTCAGACTGTATGGCTAAAACTCAGCAAAAGCTAGGGCACAGTCATCCCTACCCTACTGCCATGACCACATCCCTATCCCTGTAGTAGCCCTGGAAACTGGTACTGGAATGATCTAGGGGCTGGAGCTGCTGTCTTCACCTTGATAGCTGTTCTCCAAGACATTAACCAGATTTGAAAGAGGCTAGGAGATACATAGTGAATCCAAAGCGTTTAGAGACAAGTAGCAAGGAGAACTTCCCTGGTAGTTCCAAACTCTTCAAAAGCCTGGATCAACAGGAAGGCAATAGAAACAAATAGCAACCACAGAAGCTTGTGGACAATACATTACAATTCAGGGATATAAATTCAGCCTTGGGTTTACTATGCATCTTAGGATAAACTCAGTCCTAATTTATCTCTGGTTTTCCTGAATGTTATTTCCTGGAGCTAGGTACGATTCTGGGGAGCACAGCACCACCTTCCTCAAAGAAGGCTGATGCCTGTGTATATCCTCCAAAGTAAAATTGGGGATGGAGAACATCTAATCTCAAACTCTCCTCTGCAGCTCCTTCCACAGGCAGACAAGCACAGCAGTAGGGGTACCTTGAAGTGTCCTGTTGCCATCCCCCTAGCTCCTTTGCTCCTGCTTCAAAGTGGATCTGGACCACCAACTTTGAGCCTCCTGATACATGGGCCCTATTGTCTGGCCTTGAGACCTGACCTTAGCAGGTAAGGCAGCTTCCAAAGGTGGGGCCCATTCTTCCTCTTCAGAACCCTCTGCAAAAACAAGTCACAATTTCCCAGTCTGCCATCTCTTTTCAAATTGGTCACCAAATTCTCAATTTCCACAAAATAGGTATGAGGAGGCATAATGCCAAATGGCAAAGCTTTTCAAACTTTCAAAAACTCTAAACATTTCACATTTTAAAATTAAATAAGCTTGAATCAATGTTCATGAAACACTTAAGAATGGAAATGATTTTTTTACCTAATTTTCTTTTTCCCTTTTTCACCTTGGACTTTAAACTGAATTCATTTTATCAGTGTATTTGTTGTGACATAAGATAAACTAACAAGCCTGACAATGGGCTCAGGATGAGATGCTAAGAGATCAAATATTAATACAAAATTATATCATCATAACTCAACCATATTATTTGTACACTGTTTTCAAATTTTTAAAACAAAATTATGCTGCAAGACATTTCCTAGCCTCTAAAGAGTCTAGCAATGAGAATTTGAGAAGCAGAGTCAGAGACAAAGTTATGCTGGGTCACACACTGGGAAGGTGGGCAAGTCCGCATTAAGCATCCTTGATTGTTAACTCCTTGCCAGATTAAAAAGGCAAAAGTGAGAGGCTGATCAGATCGAGCATGCCTATTATGACCAACTATGTACCTCTGAGAGTCTACTATTTCCTAGCTGTGATGGTATTTCAGTCTTGTTTTATTTTAAGCATAAAAGTGAGACAATCTTCCTGTCTCTGGAAAAGGGAGCAGATGCAGTACTTGGTGGCTGGTGATCCTGAGCCTTCAGCCATCTGGACACACATCCCTCTGCCCCCACAGCAAATGTTGATTTCTACTGAGCAGTCGAGTCAGGGTGTGGAAAAGGAACCCAGCCTTCAGCTTTCCTCAAATGAAACAATTGTGGACCACACACATAGACACATTCGTGCTGAAGGGGATGAGTCACAAGTGCATCCTTCAGGTGCCCTGAACTTCCCAGCTCTTAACCTTTGAATCAGCTTCTACCTGAGCACCCTGCACTCGGCACCTTTCCTTTCCCAGCTGCATCCTTGGCCAGGCTTGGGAGCAGCTCTCCTCTAGCACAGACCCTTAGTCCACTGAAGGGCTCCTCACAGCTAAGCTCGGGGTCTTTCTTAGGGACGACAAGAGCTTATAACTAACCAGAGCCACTGCCTTCAACCCTAACTGTTCCTTCACATGCAACACCAGACAGTACAGCACTATCTGTGCCTGCCAGAGAACCTTACTGGGAAACACAAAGCTCAGAAACATCAGAAAGATGATCACCTAACCCAGGAACACAGGTCAGATGTGGAGGATTCCAGAAAAATCCGTAGGGTTTGACATTCATGAAGATCAATGCTAAAGATGCTACAAGACGAAGAGGCTCAGCATGAATCACTAAAAGCTAGGGGAAGTGACAACAACTAGCCAAACATTTGTGGGGGGGAGAGATGGCAAACATGCTGGTTATTCAGAAGAGGAACAAGGAATACACTGTTTGAGAGGTTTAAAAATGGCAGTAACAGTTGTAAAAGTTAGTATGCTCTGTAATCTGTAAAAGGTTCAAGCACTTCAGCCTGAATGGATTCTGGGCTTCCTCTGAAAGGAATTGGCCACATTATTTACACTACTACTCGGTTACTAGAGTTTTTTTCTTATTAAACAATAATGAACATTCCAATTTAATAGAGATATTAATAAAAACATATATAATAATAATTTTAAAGGAAAAGTCTTATTATCCATAAATGCCCTAATTAAATCACAAGTTTCTAGAGAATAAGAGTTAATAAATAAGCTCCCATCCAGCCGGGCATGGTGGCACACACCTGTAATCCCAGCATTCTGAAGGGAGAGGTAGAATCTTTGTGAGTTTAAGGCCAACCTGGTCCAGAAAGTGAGTTCCAGGACAGCCAGGGCTACGCAGAGAAACCCTGTCTCAAAACATTCCTCCCCCCCACACCCTCGCCACACACACATGCAAAAGCTCCCATCCTTCAGGAAAAAAAGAAAAATGAAGCCCTTTGAAAGCAACTCTAACAAAGATATAGGTAGCCCCAAGCCAGGCTATGGAGGCACATGTCTTTAGCCCCAGCTCTGGAGAGGCAGAGGCAGGTGGATCTCTGAGTTTGAGGTCAGTCTGGTCTACAAGAGCTAATTCCAGGACTGTTACACTGTTACACAGGGATACTCTGTCTCAAAAAAAAAAGAGTAGCCCCATCAGGCAGGGTTTCTAAATAAGGGGAGCCTCTTTGTCATCATTGTTCCACAAAATCATTAGACCAAGGAAGGTGTCATGCAATGGTTCCTCACCTTGTGCCCTGTAAATAAGGGGAGAGTGCGATCATGATGGAACAGTCCTTGGCGGTCATAGCTACCCGGTACTGCTGCACCTGTGGAGGAAAGAGAGGGTAGCTCCAAGTCACAAGGCCTCTCCACCAAACAGAGCAACTATTTTCTGTGATAAAGCCTGAAGGTGAAGTTACGAGAATGGCTGACACAGTGGGAAACAGTCCCTGTGACAATATACAATATACACACCAGCCTCCACTATATCCTTTCACCTCTTACTGCAAGTGTGTAGACCCCAACTGGATCCCTGAGACTTGTGACCTGCCATCAGCAAGTTAACCAGTCTATCTTTGGGGAAGGAGGGAAGCGGAAAGTTGCCTCAGCTTTTCCATATTTTGACTACACTTGAGTATTCAGCAGTAATCACTGTACCTTCTAGAAGATGCATGCAGTGGATTTGGGGAAATGGTGATTATAGCCAATATTGGACACATTCTAGGGCTGTGAATCTATTAATTCTGCATCCTCAGCTTGCAGTGAGGTATCCTACTGTACAAAGAGAAAACCGAAGACAGAGAACTGCCAGGTGATGACGGGGCTGGACCAAGCACAGGTGCATGCTTCTGAACTAGCTCTTCTACAGAACAAGACAAGCAAATTCAGTTCTGCATTATGAACCTGCCCAGAAACCCCAGTACCAATACCACACATGTGAGAGGCACATGGAGAGACCAAAGACAGAGTGTCCACCATGGTCACCTCTACAACACACAATTTGAGGCAGTTTTTAATCCCCTTTGTTCTTTGGACCTTGGTACATCTTTTGAGTATTTTAGATTAAACAGCTCCTACATTTATAGTTACATGAAAGGAACTGGCTTTACACATCATCACTGCCCCTAGCATCTAACCTGATGACAGAAAGTACACTCTTTTCTCCCTCTGAACCATTTCCTCTGATTTTGCAGAAGCAGGGGGTGCTGCACTGGGAAGGCCTCAGGTTGCACTTCCCTGAGGCAGGGAGGGGAAGGGGCAGCATAACCCACACCAGGCTTGCTGGCTGTTCTGGGCCTTAAGAACCTGGAAGCAAGAGACACCCAGCTCCCATCCGCACACCCTCCAGTTAGCAAAGAAATTTGTAATTTCATGATACATAGCAAGAAGCCCAGTCAAAAGTATACTGGGTGACTTTGTGTGTCACCTTGACACAAGCCAGAGTCATCAGAGGAAGGAGCCTCAGCTGAGGAAATGCCCTGAGATGCAGCTATAAAGCATTTTCTCATTTAGTGATCAGTTGGGGAGGACCCAGTCAATGGTGGGTGGTGCCATTCCTGGCTGGTTGTCCTGGGTTCTATAAGAAGGCAGGCTGAGCAAGCCATGGGAAGCAAGCCAATAAGCAGCATCTGCCCATGGCCTCTCCATCAGCCCCTTCTCCAGGATCCTGCCCTGTTTGAGTTCCTTCAGTGATGAACAGCAATGCTGAAATGGAAGTTAATAAAAGGGTTTATTAACCCTTTCCTCCCCAACTTGCTCTTTGGTCATGGTGTTTTGTTGAAGCAGTACAAACCCTAATTAAGACAAAAAGGAAGAGTTCAATATAAAATGCCCTGAAGGCATAGCCAGTCTAACGAGGTACAGAACAAAAAAGCCATAAGAGACAGTCTGAAAACCTAAACAACTATCAAGAACTTTACATGATACAGGCCTAATCCAAATGCTAAGGATGGCCAATCTGATGATCACAGGGAGAATGTCCTAGCCACTTTGGTGGTTTACACATACAATCCCAGAATTTGGAGGAATCAGAAGGGTCAGGAACTCAAATTACCCTCTGCAACAACAGTGAATTTCAAGCCAGGCTGGACTCCATATACATCTTTTATGTGTGTGGGTGCTTTGTCTGCATGTTGTGCAGTGCCTGAGGAGGCCAAAAGAGCATCAGATTCCCAGGAAGTAAAGTTACAGATAGTTGTGAGCCACCATATGGGTACTGGGAGTTGAACCAGTGTCCTCTCTAAGAATAGCCAGTGTTCTTTAACTGCTGAGCCGTCTCTCCAGCCTTGACATACAAATATTAAATATTTACATATTGTGTGTATGTGTGTCTATATATGAAAAGGTATTGTTGCTACAAATCAAAGAAATTATAACAGTGTTCTTCAGTGCAGAGGAGGGGTGTGCACGTGTATCTCAGACACAAACCAAGGAGTAAGACTTTCACTTAAGAGTATTATTCAGGTGGGTTATTGAGCCAATTCAGTGGCAATAGCCAACTAGAAAAATTGGATGGAATATCAGAAATCTTTGCTTGGAGACACTGCTGACAAGACAGAGGAAGCAGGCTTTGGGTCTGTTTTCCAAAGGAAGGTCAACCTTCAAGCTGACAGGACAGGAACCACATAAGCCCTCTCTTAGTGTGCACACTGCTGCTCCATTCAGATTTACACCCTGAGCCCAAGCTGGCAGGCCTTCCCAGGAACTGCAGCCTTTCAGGAGGATCAACCCCGAAAATGGGTCACAGTGACACCAGCCTGCCAGTTCTCTTGGCAGAGACACACCTATTATTCTCTTTGGAAAGACAATGTGAGGCAGCAAGTATTTCTAAAATAATTGCACAAATACAATTTCTGACACAAGTAAAAATATGAAGGCACAAGACAGGATAACATGAATAAAAGTCAACAAAAGGCCATGTGAGAACCTAAACTTCCCCTCACTTTTTGCTAAGAAGTGGAAACTGCTCTAAAGAAATAACTATTTTGTTTTGTAAAAAGAGCTAAAACTGAAAAACACAGTAGCAGAACCGGATATACACAAAGGGACTCCAGCTGTTGAGGTACCAGACACACATGCTGCTCCACTCAAATAATCAGACCAAACAACTTCTGAGGAGAACTGGAAACCATAAAAATGAGCCATTTAAATGTTTTAGCAAAACATTAAGCATTCATCAGATTAACAGGTGTGACAGTGAACAGGGCGGAGTAACTACAAGGGCAGTGAAACTGACCAGTTAGTAAGCTAGGACCCAGTGGCCAGGGGTGTGAAGTATCCTCCGTTATGTTCCCTGCAGCAACAACTCCCACAGTTTGTTTTCTGAGACATGTTAATACTAATTACCCACAAAGATAGGAACTGGACAAAGAAAGGTAACAACTTAGGGGCTAAGACCAAAGAAGAGAAGAAATGGAGAAGAGAAAAAGCTACCAGGAATTGCTAAAATAGAAGAATCAAAGAAAATACCCAGAATGTAGCATGGAAAGGAACAGAGCCACACAATACAGAGCAGAAGGCTAACATGACAAAGAGAATCCATCCAGCACATATGTGACTTCTAGAAGAGAGACAGAAACAAGTCTGTCAAAGTTAGGCCCTGTCTCAAATTTTAAGTCTAAGTAACAGAGTGTCAGGATAGATTTTTTTTTTGCTTTTTAATATGTGTGTCTGTGTAGCTATGTGAGTGTATGTACACACGTGTGGAAGTGTTCTCAGGAAAAAAAAAACGGCAACGGACCCACAAGAGCTGGAATTAGAGGTGGTTGTGAGCATCCATCCATCCTGAAGTAGATGCTGGGAACTGAACCTAAGTATTCTCCAGGGAAAGCAAGGACTTTTCACCAATGACATCTCTCCAGCTCCTATATTTAACAATACTTATTAATACAATAATAAAATAATAACTAATTAATACAATGTTAATCTATCTATCTAGCACCCAGAATATTTTTAAACAAAAAACAAATTATATGGGCTGGCAAGGTGGCTCAGTGGTTAAGTTTGATTCTCAGCACCCACATTAGGTGACTCACAACCACCTGGAACTCCAGTTCCAGGAGGTCCAACACCCTCTGGCCTTTGGACACCTGCACATAAAATAATATTTTAAACAACCATTTTTATGTCTAATCAATGATGTAAAGAACATACAAAAAGATGGAAAAGGCCTATTAAGCACAAGAATCTAGAGAAGTGCCAGGTAGTGGTGGCGCATGCCATTAATCCCAGCACTTGGGAAGCAGAGGCAGGCAGATCTCTTGAGTTTGAGGCCATCCTAGTCTATAAAGTGAGTTCCAGGACAGCCAGGACGACACAGAAAAACAGCCTCAAAAAAAAAACTAGAGAAGTTCTACTATGACAGAAAAAGGAAATTTGATGGTAAAAAGTATATCCAAAGATAAAAAGCCACTTGAAATGATAAATGACAATTGAAACATACTTAATTCTAATGCTGAGGGCACCTAAAACTATAGCCTCATACAGTGAAGAAGAAAATCCTAAATTCACCCATTCATGGATCACTGCAAAATAAGAACATGCAGCTATACTTACACAATACAGTCAGGGACCTGAGGTGTAACTTGCTAAGTGAACCCCAAGGTTATTTTATCTTGCAAAAGAATCCTAAACCAAACTAAGGGCCTTACAGTTTATGGTTAGACTGAATCAAACGCTGTAACCTCAGTTTTTCCACAAACAGCTCTTGACTGCACAGGCAAGTCATGCAGTTAAGTATGACAGCACTGATAGGAAATGTGTGTGCATCTTTGCAGACTGTATTTCCTTTGGGAAAGACTTTTCTACTTTTAATATAATTAAGCCATAACAGTTTCATGCTGTGGAAAGGATGAAAAGGTTCATTTTAAGAGATTATATAGTATGAACTTTC
>LOJH01062014.1:0-10915 GCA_001685095.1 Ellobius talpinus
TCATTTTGAGTGAGGTAACCCAGACCCAGAAAGACAGTTATCACATGTACTCACCTGTAAGTGTTTTTTAAACATAAAGCAAAGAAAACCAGCCCACAATCACAATCCCAGAGAACCTAGACAACAATGAGGACCCTAAGAGAGACATACATGGATCTAATCCACAGGGGAAGTAGAAAAGGACAAGATCTCCTGAGCAAATTGGGAGCATGGGGACCTTGGGAGAGGGTTGAAGGGGAAGAGAGAGGCAGGGAGGGGAGCAGAGAAAAATGTAGGGCTCAAAAAAATCAATCAATCAAAAAAAATTTGATGGGAAACTTTTTGTTTGCGTGTTTTGTTTATATGAGATCTGTTCTCACTATGTAGCCTGGAGCTCACAGAGATTCTCCTGTTTATCCCTCATGAGTGCTGGAATTAAAGGCATGTACCACCATTCCCGGCCCAGGGCAACACTTATTTTTTTAAATTTATTAAATTTTTTCATTTATTTTACATACCAGCAACAGTTTCCCCTCCCACCTCTCCTTCTGTTTCCTCCCCCCAGCTTGTATCTACTCTCCCACATCCATTCCTCCTTTGTCTCTGTTCAGAAAGGGGCAGGTCTCCAATATGAGTCTACAAAGCGTGTTGAGGCAGGACCAACCTCTTTCCCTTGCATCAAAGCTGGCCAAAGCAACCCAGCATGGGGAATAGGTTCCAAAAGCCAGCTCAAGCACTAGGGACAAGTCCTGATCCCACTGTTAGGAGCCCCACAGACAGACCAAGATACACAACTGTCACACACGTAGAAGGCCTAGGTAAGTCCCATAAGTCCAGAGCCGGTGAGCTCCCATGAGCTCAGGTCAACTGTCTTTGTGGGTTCTCCTGTCATGACCTCCACCTCATGGCTTGTACAATCCCTCTTCCCTCTCTTTAACAGGACACCCAGAGCTTAGTCAAATGCTTGACTGTGGATCTCAGTGTTAGTTTCCACCAGTTGCCAGAATGAAGGCCATTAATGTAGCTTACAGGGTTTCTAGCTAGATGAGATTGATGATTGCTTTTCTCCTTTTGTAGTGTATAAACACCTTTCAGCACCATGAATTCTTGCTAGTAGAGACTTCTTCATGTTCTGTTATATAAATATGCAGTATCTTTGGCAGTAGGGGTCTGCCATCAAATTGTGGAGGGAAACCAACGGTATTGACAATAGTATCAGCAACGTAATGTTTGAGGGGAGTTCTATAGGACCCCAAGGGCCAATGACTAAAAAAAAATATAATCTATTACTGATACTGGAGGATTTATTTCATGGTATGTGATATTTAGTTGGGTTTTTGTCCCATTATATGGTAATGACATTTAAATTTCTTTCTGTAAAATATGTGTACATAATTTAGTCAGCTTCTATAGTAGTAGGCTTCATTTTTCTTTGCTTATTTTAATTTTCATTTAATTATTTAATGTGCTACCACTGACCCTGAAACTATAAAATTCTGAATGGGAGAAACAGTCCATCCTTACATTCAGGGATATGTGTAGCAGATTAAACTCTATTTGATGAATTTGCAACGGAACAAGTGTTTCAGTTAGCTTTTTATGTAGCCCTGTCTATAACCTCAATAATTCGCAAAATGGTGAGTCACACACCAATTTTTGTGAATTCAAAGACCTTTACTTTCCAGTAAGTGGCAATTACATTTTCTTAATCAATTTGAAACACATTCTGAGTTCACTGCACTGCTACTGACTGCGGACTATCACAACTTAGATGTTAAAGGCATAATTGAAGGACCATTCAACCAATAAACTCAAGCAGATAACTCATTTCCATTTCTAAGTCCAAATGGTGCTGTTTAGATGGACTTTCAAATGCATCCAAAAGCTGTACATTAAAGGATAATAGTCACGTTATGTATAGACTGTACTGAAGGCCAAGGACAGTACTGCGTGCATCTCTGTACCTTGAGGCATCTCTCACAAATCAGGGCACAACACCAGTGCTCAACAGCATCCTAGATGAGCACACACAGCAGTGATTTAGAATAATAGCTAATTTTACCCTGTGACTATCAAAAATTGCATATTTTGATTTATCACGTAAAACAAACTTACTTATCTACTGAATTGAATTCAGTCATGCATTTAAGTGGCCGCTTATGGAAACATGGTTGCAATATGAATGTTATTTTATAGTTGATATTAACTTTAATTTTTGGTTATGCTATCAAATTATAATGTAAAACTACTCTAAGAAACTTTCTGAGAAGACAAATATGTAAGCCTGAAAGTTTAAAGATGCTAATATCATCCTAATTTTGTGGGGCCACTAATCAGGTAAATTTGGTGGGTGGTAACTATCTGAAGGTGGCAGATATTCTTCAGTGCCAACCTTGGGTGGATCAATAGCTTTCCTAGTGGGACTTTGGGGAGAAGGGGAAGGGTAGGAATCAGGGGAAGGGAAGGGTGCCAAGAGTACTGATTATTAGTGTGTTAGCTGCTCACCTTCTGCCCTTCCTCCCCTTCTCCTTAGGAAGTTAGGTAGGAAGGGCTTAGTGTGAGAGACTGGGACTCTTATACTCTAGGGACCTAGGAACCAAAATGACCTTTCCTTGAACTACCTCCACTATCCTGTGACTGTATAAAATACCTCCAACAACTGGGAAATCAGGCAGCAAAAGACAGACATACACAGAAACCAAAAAGGTTGTCCTAAGATGACCTTTTAGATGCTACAAACCACTTAAGGGCTTACTCCTATGGACTCCAGGTTCATAGGTATGACAGAGGATCATAGGGACAACACATGGACAGTCAACAGAATGTTATATAATTTGAAGGTGTTAATTACCAATGTCAGTCAAAGAAAACCCCACCCCTTCCAGGATCCCCTACTTTCTCCTTCATAATTAAAAGCTCCTGGGTGGGGAAATCAGGGGAGTCTTGAGCCACATTTTGTTTGAGTCTGCTCCTGGTCGGTGGAATGTTTTTTGCTTTTCCTTTCCTTTTTTGGTTAAACTTTTATTTTTGCTATTGTGTTTGTCTCTCTTTCTCAAGTCTGAGACACACAGAACCTTGAAACTATATGACTGGAGAGCCCCGAGATCTCATTTCCTCTTCTCTTCCTCTTTCCTTGTCACTTCTTCCATTTCCTGTCACTTCTTCCATTTCACAGTCTCCTGAAAATGGACACCTGACACCACATGAGTTTGTTAACCCAGTGCTCAATTCGCTTTGAGGGGAAGTGAGTCTGGGCAATTCTCAGGTTCGAGAGGAAGGAGCTATGGCCCAAGTGCGGCCTCCTAACTGAGGTCTGGCCCAGCGAGCCTTGCTTGTGAGGCAGACTTCCTGTTACAGTATGTTTTTAAACTCTAAAATGCTTCCAGATTACACAGCTGAACAGCAACCAAAGCTACTTAATCACTGACACAGGCAGCAGTGCCCATGTTCTGGAGATATTTATCAGTTTGTCTCTCAGCCTGCCAACTCCGTGTCTCACAATGGGACATAGGGATGCATAGATTACATAGCTTTAGGAGAAAGTAGAAGACATATGTTAAAAATTGTGACTCTATGGCTGGCCCTTTGGGATGCTGTGTGTGCTCTAACCCCTCAGAGGAGGGTCAGAATAATCCAAAGTAGGAAGAAGGCTCTCATGAGCACCTTCACAGAGGCCGTACTGACATTTGAACTGCATTGAACAAATGAAGTTTCTGGAAGTCAAAGGGACGAGGCGCTGACTGTATAAAAGGGTTGCTATGTGGATAAGAAGGCAGAAGGTTTAGTAGGAAATGGTAAGATCAATGAACACTAAGTCAGTCAGCAAATGAGGTGGGAGCCTGGCCAGCATCGTTTCCCTTCCCACAACCTCTATGAGATAAATGGGACCTTCTGCTCACAGGCCTAACTGTAGCTCTTTATAATCATCAGGAAATATGGTTATATATTGTCTTAGTTAGGTCTGCTATTGCTGTGAAGAGGCACCATGATAACAGCAACTATTATAAAGGAAAACATGGTTCACTTACAGTTACAGAGTTTTAGTCCATTGTCATCATGGCAGGGAGCATGGCAGTTTATAGGCAAACATTGTACTGGGTACTGGAGAGGTAGTTGAGAGTCCTACATCTTGGAGGCAACAGGAAGTCGACTGAGACACTGGGTGGTATTCTGACCTTAGGAAACCTCATAGTCTACCCCCACAGTGACACAGTTCCTCCAACAAGACCATACCTACTCCAACAAAGTCGTACCTTCTGGCAGTCAAATTACATTCAAACTACTATATATATGCATATCCCTCCTTGTGATGGTTTCCTAAAACTTCTATCTGTACTCTTCAGAGGCTAAAAGCACGGTCTCCAAAACCAGAAAGACTTAGAATTAAAATCCAGCTTAAAAGCAGCATAACCATAAACCTGTGACTTTAGGCAGATGTACATCTCCTATTTTCACAATTCTTAACCATGCATTGTAGCAGGTTCCTTGTGTTCTACCAAGTGAATTCTTATGTCCTCAGACTATGCATTAAAGCCTACTCCCCATTGCTGTGGTACTATGAGTTGGAGCCTCTGGGAGGTGATCTGACCTTGAGAGTGGAGCCTTTCTAAATGGACAGTTGGCTTTAGGAGAAACAGGGGAAATTAGCATAGGGATAGTTTAGCTTACCTATTAGCATAGGATTTATTTACATAGCTTCCTACAACTGCATAGGGATACAGATGGTAGGAAAGGCATTGTATGTGAGAAAGAACTGCATCCATCCAGACAGTAAATCTGTGGGCACCTTGATCTTGGACTGCTCAGTTTTTAGAACTTTTCAACAGGGACTATCTGATGTTTAAAAGCCACAGAGATTGATATTTTGATGCAACATCCTGACTTGGCTGGCAGAATGATAGCACCAGCTCAACTCTGTAATAAGATCTTGGCTGTTCTTGGGTTGACAGAACCCAGGCTACCTGGGCTGTTACATAGGTGAAAGACAGACTTCAGAAACTCCCATCATGCCAAAGCTCAGCTCATTCAGCAAGGGAGTAAACTTCTTGACATGGTGGGCACACAGATTTGGGAGTATACTGTTTATAGGGATTACATAAAACTAGCCTTTGCTGTCAATTTTTTCTTGAGGAAAAACCAGGCTGAATGATATGAAACAACTTTCTTGACAAAATTATTACTGAATTTTCCAAATTTATTGGGTCAGGGAAAGCTTGTCTCTTCCGGGAACCTCTATTACTACCTTCTGAATGGAACATGCCTTGGAAACCGATTTCGTGTGTTTCCAAGACTTCCTTTGGTAACAGGACATGAACTGAATTCTAAGTGCTGTCTTTGGATCCCAAGAGTCAATCTTTTCTTACTTCAGAAGAGACACAGAGAATGAACTGGACAAATCATGTTTATCCCTAGATAATGATCTCTTCTTGTGGTGTCTGAGAAAAATACTTCTTGTTTTCCCTATTAGTTTATTGTGACTTTGTTAGCAATCCTGTTTTTCCTCTCCTTTGGAAGAGGAAGTAATATCTCAAGATGGGTTAATAAAGTCATAATAGACTAAAAAGAAAATAAGAGCTATGACTGAATCTTCTTGATTATTTTTGCTGAGAATTATGTCTTAGGTTCAGTACATGACTTTAAAAGGCACATCTATATTACCCCTCCCAGGGACCAGGAGATATTGTAGAAGAGGTGATGACATATTGTAGGGACAGAAGGATGGGGAGAAGTACTCTGAAACCTTGCCTTCTGGACATGATGTGACTACTGTAGACATGGTCAACATAAGCTGTGGTTATCTGCACAAGACCTAAACACATCAAATAAACATGGGAATAGGGATGGGGTGAGTTAGGAAGAAGCAGGAATATGGAGGGAAGAGAGAGGCTGATGGGCATTTGAACTGGTCATAATACATTACAGGAAGTTGGTAAAAGTAAAAACAGAAAAAATATTCTGTCTTAAAAGTGATTTACCTAAATATTATATTGTATTTGTTAGTGAAGATGAGACTTGTTATTTATCCTCAAGTTTCCACTTCAGTCTCCAAGTTGTATTTCATCTGAATATTGTAGGTTTCTCTGCTATATTTGAGTGTCAAAAATGGATTAATCATTAAATCAATAAATGTAGTGATTAAAAAATCTTGTCTATTGTCAGTTATTCAGAATGGCAAAGTCATAAAGAGAAGGTCATATTAATATTAATGGTGGATACAGGCATATTTTTATTTGTGGATTATTATATGTTTCTCATTTGCTTCTGCAAAAGATTTGAGAGGTTTGCAAATGAAAATTTTACTTAAATTCAAAAAAAGAGAACAGCCAACCATACTGCTGGAGAGAAATAAATGTGGCAAGATATAGGTTAATATTATTATAGCAATCAAAAATTAAATTGAATGTAGGTCTCCCTGTACCCCTGGGAAAACAAAATTGTGGGTGAGATGGAACATTGTAGAATATAACATTAACTCTAAGAACATCTAAGCTATTTCTTTGATTTAATGTGATAAGAAGTTGTTGTCCTCTGGTGAATACTGGGCCTAGGGATAGAATTAACAATTCTCAAAAGAATTGAAAGTTCATCATATACCTAATTAGGCTTTCATCATTTTCATGGGGCAGGGGAAAAAACCTTCCCCAGTTGAAAAGGCTTTGCAAAAATATTACTCAGTTAGATGAATGTCTTATTATGATGATCAGCCCTATGGAAAGTGTGGACAAATGGTCCTGAAAACATAGATTGTATGAATCATTTGTATTAATTGCTGCTCACTGTTGAAAGGATATCTTTAAGTATTTAAGATGCACATGGCAGAGTCAGGTCTTTAGGATATCTTTTTGCATCCCCCCCATCTCTTGTCATCTATCTTCTATGTTTCTGTCTTTCTATCATATATCTGCCATCTAATATTTATCTGTTACCTGTTTATCATCTATCTTTGCATCTTTTATTACTATGTCTATTTTCATATAGTACTCACAATTTAGTGCAAGAGTTTCTGAGGTTGTTGACCTGTTTCTCAGTCAGAACTCACTCACTGCTCTGTTACTCTTGGATCAATGTTCCAATCCCTCAGTCTTGGGAATTAGCACCTGTAACCAGGAAATATTATTATAATTTTCTGAGGCCCTCAAGGATATTTTTCTCTCATCCTTCTCGTTACTAATATGCTGAGACTTAGAGTCATTTTCTGATAATTCCCTGAATACATGAACCTCATATGCAACAACTGATGCCTCTTGGAAATAATACTTTTCAACAAGCCATTTGCTGTTTGTGTAGAGGGAGGCAGAGACTTCATGAAGGAAGGAGGAGAAGGAACTCTTTGGTAGCTTTGACTCAGCCTCTCTGTGGTGAGTTCTGTTCAAAGCAGTGGCAGCACACTTGATCAAACAAGAGCCCATATCTCACTAGGCTGTATGATGCTAACTCATAGGGTTTCTGGGAGTTCAAGTACCATCCTAAGTTGCTTTTCAGAAATTTCCCAACTTCATAGTCTCTCTGAGAATACTTCTTGTAATGCTGGATCTCCCATTTAATTTAATCTCCAGTGACGTTTTAGTTCCTCTTATTGATCTCTTCTGCCTGGATCAGCTGCCCAGCTGGCCTGACCCTCACTCTTGCCCTAGGTAGACCTCAGTGGTCTTTGTGGTCTTTATATGTATGTCTATAACCCTATAACCATGACAAAAGCCAAAGAAACCAGCCAGCCAAACAAATTCTACAAAAAGGTAGTATTTTGAAATCTTAGTTCACAAATGAAACATTAAAAATCTTTTTTGGGGAAATTGTAGAAGAAATGTGACCTTTTATTGGTGCCTTATCTGCTTTTTATTGAATGCACTTTTAAGCAGGTTAAGGACAAAAATGTATGTAGTGTAAAAACCAACCTATGTTTATTTGTGGTATTCACTGTCTATTCTACTTAGGTTAGAGTGAGTGTGGCACAAAACCATGTTTAAAGTCCTTTAAATGATTTAAGAGGAGTGCCATCTTTGATCAATAGTATCCATTGCATGCTTCAAAAAAGTTGTCAGAGGTTGCTGAGTGTTTGGAAGAAGAAAAGAAAGAATTTTGGGAAATTTAAAATAAAACTTGTCAGAGTGTGTCCAGAGGGTGTGTGTGTGTGCCACAGCAGGCTTGTGAAGTCAGAAAATGAAGTTATGGAGTCAGTTCCCATCTTCTACCTTTACATGGCTCTGAGCATTGAACTCAAGTCACCAGGCTTGTGTGGCCAGCATCTTATCTTTGATTACTGAGCCATTTTGTTGTCTCTCAAAAGAAATTTTAATTGCGTGAGACTTGATGTTTATGAAGTTGAGCATTAAGACTGGATCTCATGCATGATTGCCTTATCAATCTCAGGTAGGTGTCTATGCGTTGCTTTTATTGGTTAATGAATAAAGTTGTTTCAGCCAGCGGCTTAGCAGAATAGAGCAAGGTGGGAATTCCAAGTAGTTAGAGGAGAAAAGAAGGTGGAGTTAGGGAGACACCATGTAGCCACCACAGGAGGCAGGAGACAGATGCCCTGAAACCTTGCTGGCAAACCATAAGCCTCATGGTAAAATATAAAATAATGGAAATGTGATGTAGAATTCCCCTCTGTATGCTGTGAATACCATTGACTAATAAGGAAATTGTCTTGGGCCTGTGCAGGGAATAGAAGTAGGTGGGGGAAAACTAAATTGAATGCTGGAAGAAAAAAGGGTGGAGTGAGAGAGAAGTCTTGTAGCCCCACTGGAGGCAGACATCAGAACTTTAGCTGGTAAGCCACAGCCATGTGACCAGACACAGATTAATAGAAGTGCATTAAATTAATATGTAAGAGTTAGCTAATAAGTAGCTAGAGCTAATGGGCCAAGCAGTGATTTAATTAATACAGTTTCTGTGTGTTTATTTTGGGGCTAAGTAGCTGGGAGTCAACAAGCGGCTCTCTCCTCCAACAGAAATGGGTATATAATAATACTTGGGTATCTCATAGCATCCAGAGACAGGACTTCAGCTACCTCTCTGGAATAACCAGGAAATAAGGGGCAGGAAGGTATTGGGTCATCCATAGCTTCCTGCTTTTCTTTGTCCCTTTCCAGCATCTGGGCTACAGAACAGGAAGCAGGAGTGCTAACATGGGTTTAGTTTAGTGTTCTGTGCTTTACTTTCTGGTGTTTCATTCTCTTCCCCATTTTCTTCCTTCCCTTTCAAGTTTCATAATTCTCAGGAGTAAATCAACCACTTTGGCCCAAGACCAATAATAATGATCCTAGGGATAGAGGTCTATTATAGAAATATGGTGGAGTTTGGTACTTCCACATGGATATGTTGAGAGAAATTTCTATAAGACATTTTCATAGTTACTATTAATATATACCTTCAAAATACAAAATAGAGAGAAAAAAAAGCCCATGTCACAGAAAGGCTATCAAGGCTCTCAAATAATATGAAGATGATGCATAATAGTATGAATAGCCAACTTGTTTTGAATTTAATCGTACTGAGCAAGTATTTTATGCATATAATCTCACTGGATGATCAGCAATCTTAAGAAGTACGTGGCAGTATTCCTTGATAGGTCAGGAATAAAGCTCTGAATAGCTCATATCACTATCCTGTCTTACATCATTCCTGGCCAGTTAGCAATCTGAAAATGTTTGTTCAATCCTGCTACCCATCTAATCTTTGTAATACTGCTTTGTGACCATCAAGACAAGGGGTTGCTGCAATGCATCAGTCTTTGGTAGGCTGCATCAATATGCTTTGTGATCATGTAATAACTGTATCTGAGTGCCTTCAGACAGTCAACTGTCTGCTTTTCTGTCCAAATTGTGTGAATCGCAGATACACAAAGTGACTCACAGCCAGTCTAACATGCATTTATTGTCAGGGTAAAGAACATGAGTTAAGTTTTTCATTGTCTAGATTTCCTCAGTTCAAGTAGCTAGAGTTCTACTTATGGGACAAAACCCCCTGATACTGGAGATATATGGATAATAAGTTTCCAGAAAACCAGGAAGAAGAAAGACATTCTATAACCTTGGACATAGCAAAAACATACCTATCTATCAGACTGTCTGTCCATTTGTCTGTCTGTCTGTCTGCCTATTTGTCTTGCTTCAAGCTGATTTAACACAGTGAAAGAAGAAGATAAACTGCAGGGTTCTGCCCTTGACTTGGATCCAACCATAGTCTCACTGTGAATTATCATATCAAGTGTAAGTGATGATTTAGACCCAAAGAGTTTAATTCTGAACTTGCTTGTCTTCTAGTCAATTCTTAGAGCATATTTTTAGTTGACTCTTCTTTTCTTCAATTATGCAAATAAAAATATTTTATCTTACAGGTTTATTAGATGGGACCATTTCCACAAATATGTACTTTAGAATTTTAAAAGCACTGTACTATTTTTACCTTTTATGATGAATGTTTGTTTCATAAATTCAAAAAGCAAGTGAACTATGAAGTGAAACCCATGTGTCTACCACACTGGTTAAAAAAATAACAGAGTGTTTTTGATCTTGGACATTTTTAACAGATGTGAGATGGAATCTCAGAGTTTTTTTGATTTGCATTTCTCTGATGGCTAAGGATGTTGAACATTTTCTTAAGTGTCTTTCAGCCATTTTAGATTCCTCTGTTGAGGGTTCTCCGTTTGGGTCTGTACCCCATTTTTTAAATTGGTTTTATTTGTTCTTTTGATGACCAATTTCTTGAGTTCTTTATGTATTTTGAAGATCAGCCCTCTGTCCAATATGGGCTTGGTGAAGTTCTTTTCCAAACCTGTAGGCTGTCATTTTGTCTTGTTGGTTGTATCCATTACTTTACAGAAGCTTTTCAGTTTCAGCAGGTCCCATTCATTAATTGTTTCTCTCAGTGTCTGTGCTAGAGGAGTTATATTTAGGAAGTGGTCTCCTGTGCCAATGCATTCAAGTGTACTTCC
>LOJH01062017.1:0-10915 GCA_001685095.1 Ellobius talpinus
CTTCTGAGATTCATGCAATCTCTTAACTGTAATCCCCTATAAAATAAAAATAAAAAACGTATCACACACTTCCAACATATAATGGCAGAGAATATACATTACCATTCTAAAACATAGGGAAGGGAGCATAGCGAGGAAACACTGGACCAAAGCAAGACAGAAAACCAGCAGGGCAAACTCCGAACCCTGCATCTCCACGTCTGCTCTTCAGACTCCAACTCCTTCAGCTTTGTTGACTGAAACACACCTCTTTCTCTTGGGCTGGTTCCTCTTCCTGTTAGCAGCTTTGCTCAGCAGGTATCTTACGGCTCTGGCATCTCCAACATCTTGGCTCCCCAAGGCAACCCAGGCTTCAATTTCACAGTTTCACATAATGGTCTCTCTAGGCCACCATTCAAAGACGCTCCTGACACATGTCTGACCCACATCTGGCCTCAGCAGCTTCCCTTAATCTCAGAGGAAAGTTCTATAGCACGTTTTGTCCTTGACTCTCAAGTCAGAACCACGGGGCTGAAGCTGCCAAGTTCTGCTGCTCACTCAGACAGTAACATTACACCTGATGTGGCTGGAGCTATGAGACCTCAGAGCCCACCTCCAGAGTGACACATTTCCTTCAACAAAGCCACACTTACTCCACCAAAGCTACACCTCCTAATGGTGCCATTACCTATGGGCTTAAAGGGGCCAGTTACATTCAAACTACCACACACAAGGGTTTCCAGAGTACAGCTACCCTGACAGGAAGCATCCAAAGCAGGTGTAGACGAAGATCTCACATCCCCTGGGAACCCTTATCAGTAGATGAACAGAGCAGAGTGTTCTCTTGAACCCGCCACCATCATGTTTGCTTGGGGAGCATGGAGAAGTCTGCATCCCATAAAATAAATGAGTTTCCATGAATGGTCCCTCCCTGGTCACACTCTGGAGTCACTCACGTGCTCGAGACAGAGCCAGCTCTCTGTGTCTCAGGGATGGTATTAGGGTTACTAACGCTGTTAGCAGAGAAGCCGTAAACAGCAGAGTTTTATGAGAACCTCCATTGCCATTTCCACTCTGAAGGCCATGACCTGTGGGGGCGACTGTCCAAAGAGCCCCCCCCATAAAGAGCAGCATTGAGAGAGGCCTTGGAGATGGATCTTTTTATAGCCCACGTGTAGCTAGAATAGCAGCATCTCAAGGCTAAAATAACAGTGAGTATGTCGGTAACAGGCCACCAACGGAGTCTTGAAAGGCTCCCCGACGGAGCCACTGCACACGAAACGTGAACGCCACTGAGGTCAGGGAACTATGCTTATATTGGGCTTGGGATCACAGTGGCTTATAACAGAATGGATTCTCCTGCCATAACTGAGTTTCATAAATGAATCTTCCATGACAGTCAGATGCAAGCACATTGCATTAATTACAGATGGGTTACAAACATAAAATGGTAATCCAGCAGAATTTATGAAACCATCTTGTACAGGGCCGTGAAGAGGCGCGTTGTGTTTGGGGGGGGGTAAAGAACTTCTGTTTCATTATCTAGGTTAAAGCTACATCCGATGTTGGAGCCTTGGGAGGATTTGACATGGAAAATTTGTTACAGTCTTTGTATGTTGAAAACAGAGCTGGGTTCTTCTTCACTAAATTCTGCGAAGATTCAGGGAACAAGGTAGAAAATAATTATTTAAAATCTGGATTTATTATTTTGCTTGATTTAAAAATAAGTGGCATTGAAATGACTTGGTGTTCTTATAAATATGTCTGATTTTCAAATTCCCATCTGATAGATTTAAATCCACACTTGATATTAATTAAATCTTTAACAATCCAACTGAATTGTAATTCTCTTTGGTTTAGCCCCCCCGTTAAAATTACAAAGAAAAGTGAAATGTAGATAAATATTGACATATATTACAGACTATAGTTAATTATATGATTTAATCTCAATTTACTATGCCATGTTTGATTTATTAATACTTGATTTTTAATCATCCTAGCAACCATAAATCATACTGAATCGAGGTAAAATGGTTTCCAGAAATGTTTTTAAAAATCGTTATTTGTATGCCCCAGACGAGTATGATTGACGGGCTTAGCGGTCACTCTTTGGCTCTTCTGGGATGCGCATTTACCCACATGCTGTACTTCAGGCTCTTTAGCTGCCAACTAGAATGCTCACAATTTCGGTGTTCATCACTATTTTCAAACATTCACTATTTTAGTGGCCAACTCTATGGGAGGGTTATGTGCAAAAATACAGTGTTTGACCGACAACAGCAGTAAATATCTTGTATATTGACATGGACACATGATTTGTGGCCGCAGCGGGCACCTAAGCGCTCCTACACACATACGGAGCGAGAGCTCTGAGGGCCTTGCTGAGAGACGGTGGTGATTTCTGTACTTCTCCCTTGCAGCTGTGGAAGCACAGTGTGTACTTTTGGTTTGACCTACAGGCTTATCATCAGCTGTTCTACCAAGACACACTTCAGCCTTTCAAAGTGTGCAAGCAAGCCCAAGTAAGTAGCAGTTAACTCTGCTCCCCGCAAACCTGCGCGGACGCAGGAAAATAAACACTGTGTCCGGCCCCAGGCTAGAGAGAGTTGGGTTACAGGGATCCATCAGATCACTGCCCCAGGAGGGCTCCATTTAAAAGTAGGCAGAGTGCTGTTTTATAATCTGATTTATGAGTTTCCCGTTTTATCTGTTTTATTTGGTTTGCTTTGTTTTCTTTTCCTGCCAACGATTTGTTCTTCCAATGAAGAAGGCCTCGTCTCTTTCCCCTCGGCACATACCTTTGGGTTTTGTCTGTGGGAACTGAGAACGCGAGCGGATGTGCGGTGGATCACCGCAGTGACCAGGAGCCAGAGTTCTGACTAGGGCTCCCTGAGCCTCCTGCAGATGTCAGCTGTCGGATGTGCCAGGCTGCTGGCACCTTGCTGTGCGTGTGCGGGGCCCCACGCAGGCGTCTGGGCTTCCATCTACACACCATATGAGACAGACATTCAGAGGGCGGAGGAGAGAGCCTTTCACGACCACCCTGAAGCAAAATAGGGCAGGAATAACAACAACAAAAACCCCAGAAGAACAGAAGATCCTCTGCAAATGGGGACAGAGAGAGTAGCCTCTTGCAGGGGGGGCAGTGTCAGGAGGTGAGGATGAGGACAGAATTATGACTTGAGCTGACTTTTTGAGATTTTATTCTTAGGTTCTTCAGATCTTTTATGGAGCAAGGTTTCCAAAATTAGACAACTGTGGACCCCTTCTCTGTTCATCTCTTGATGGTTCTTGTAACCCCAAATAACCCAGCCCAGAGAATCTTTCCCCCAGATGCTCTTCAGGGAGTTAATGTCATCATACTATTTATTATTTTATAGTCTTGCTCAGGACACCAGAGTGCACTGCTGGATGTCTGGCTGCTTCCCCCCTCCCTCAACTCCAGAATGGGTGACTTTGCTTTGTGGCTCAGTGACAGCTTTGTGCTTCTTGCCGTGAGAATAAGGCCTGCAGCTCTGACATAGCCCAGATGTCTCCATGAAATCATGAAATAAATCTCTAATTTACCAGTACCGTTTTCTGAGACCACACAGTTCTGCTTGTTAATCCTTTACCTGTAACATGCTGTCTACCCTCCTCCCCTAACCCATTGCCTCCGTCTGCTGCAGCACCATCTGTTATTTTTATTATGTTTTCACTACTCAAAGAGTACTCCTCCAAAAAGTCTTCAGCTGCACAGTGAAGTGGGATCGTTTGCTATTATCAACCAGGTTTCGTAGACATATGAAGAAGGAGATTCTGTGGCTTCTTTCCTGGTTCTTAGCAATGCTCTTCTTCAGTTAACTCTGCCTGGTTCAGAAACTGGGCAGTCTGGGTTATTTAGAAATGGTTTGCTCTATTTGGGGACTGCCAAAAACATAGAAGGGTTCCCCCAAGCTTCGCCTTTGGGAGTCAAGGCAGGCATGGGAGGAGCAGGCCAGGGTAGAGCACTAGCCTCTAGGATTGAACAGGGAGAAATAGAAGGAGAGAATTCATGTGATTTTTTTTAAAAAAAAATATTTTAATCTTGTACCTATAGTTGATTTACTTTTTTATTCTTGGTAGGAGTAATAACTATTTCAACTAGTTTGGATTTTATTATGCAAAATTTTCATTCCTCTAGACAGGAATTGTCTATGATATCACTATATTATCCATTCATTTTACAGTATGAAATATTACTCATTTAGTGACAATAGACACACTGTGTGGCTTTCTTCAAAGTTTCATTTATAATATAGATCTTTGGATCTATAATATAGGGAATTCTCATCTATCTGCCACTGCATGGTGAATGTGCCACAAACTTGATTTTATATCATTTTCCTGTGTCTGCCAAGCTACCCACCAAGAGACTAGGAGTTGGTGCCAAAGGACCCACATGAGTTTCTGTATACATAGTTTTATTCTCCCAAGTAGTAGTATAGGAATAGTAGTAGATAGATGGGGAAAGTCAGTAATAAGGATTTAGCATGACTCGTGAGCTCTAAAGTTTGGGAGCTTGCCTTGAGGTCTCTACACGACTTCAATTAGAAATGAATGATGGTCTTGGCATTATATAGGTACACCCCTGCCTCTAGAGGGCCACACAGCCTGGATTCTGTGCTTTGATTCACTTTGCACGCTTGTTTTAGCTAGACGACTGACCACAGAACACTGCTGCCTCCTGTAACTGTCCTGAAATCTTTCTAAGAAAATGTATGTCGCAATAAAAGCTGCATTTAGAATCTACCACCCTCTCTAGCATAAACATAGATAGTTTTAATTATAGCAAATATATATGATAGATTCATATTAGATATGCTTATAAATATACATGCATGTTTATCATTCTAGAGGAGGCGGAACCTGGGAGAGTGGAGCCAATAGTGAGGCAGACTAACGTCTCATGCAATTGCCAGCTTTATTCAGAGCATCAGACAGTTTGTACTCTGAGGGCTAAGAGGAGTCAGTCACCTGAGTAAAGTGGACAATGACGAGGACAAGCCACACATGGTAGACAAGCTGCATGCAGCAAAAACATGTTTTTCCATAGAGGCATATAAACTAAAAACAATAGCTGGTTGTAATGAATAATTTCAATTAAAATCACTCCTATCTGCTATAGCAGGAAGGGGCACCAAAGCATAATCCAAGACCAGTTCCATGTTTTTAAAGAAACGGAGGCCATAAGACTCTTGTCTTGGTTTCTTAGAGTTTTCTCACAAGCACTCAAAAATCTCCTCACATAGCTTCAGTCTTGGATGATGTTCCAACACATGCACACCAACATACATAAGATTCATGAAAATAAGAAACACAGCTTGGAATTTGGCTCCTTGGCAAGTGCTTGCCTGGCATGTGTGAGACCCTGGGTTCAACTTGCAGCACTATAATAAATAAATAAAAACTAAGTTTGTAGAAAGGGAAAGAAGGCAGTTAAAAAAATGAAAGATTTCATTTGCCTGAAAATGTCCATTTTATTCTGACGACTCAGCTCAGTATAGAGTAAGGACTTGGCGGTTTTGCTCTTTGTGCTAACTGAGGCATTTCCACATGTGCCCATCATGTATTTGATCATATCTACTCCCGTTACCGCCTTGTTCCTTTCATCTCTGCTGATTGCCTTCTTCTTCCCGACCATAGACTGTTTGCTCTCAGCATTGTGAAGTTGTTAGCGTCCAGTCGCTGCTGTCCATGTAGGATGCCTTTCCTCACTGCCTTATGACCGTCCGTCCCTCTGACTTTAGAGCTCTGGGTTTTACCACGGTGTGCTTACTGCTACGCCCATTCTTAGGCTTCAGCTGCTTCTCGAATCTCAGGAATCATGCTTTTGATGGGTTCTGGGCGATCCCCAGCTGGTACTTCTTCCAGTGTTTACACCTGTGCATTCTGTCATGTCCTGGATTCCCTGTCTGAACCTGCTGGTGCTTTGTAATTCATTTTGCTAAGCAACCCACCCATTGGGTTTAGTTATGTCTCCTATTCATAAAGCTTTTTTTGTTTGTTTGGTTTTTTGTTTCTGTTTTTTTTGTTTCTTTTTTGAGACAGGGTCTCACTATATAGTCTTAGCTGGCCTAGAACTTACTATGTAGATCAGCCTGGAACTCTTAGAGATGTGTCCACCTCTGCCTGGGATTAAAGACTGGTGGCACCATGCCCAGCTATGATTTTTTATTCTTAAACATTATATTTGTGTTTTATAATTTTTACTGGTATTTTTTCTGCTCCTTACAATTTTAAATTTCTTTGTGCTCTGAATCACTTAGAGCTTGTGTCTTTAGCTGTGCTACTTATTCCTGCGTAATAGTTTTATCACAAACTTTGTGGCTCAGAACAATACACATTTGTTCTATCAGTTTCTGTGGGCCAGGATTCATAGCGCCACAGTGCTGGCTGGGTCTTCTGAGATAAAGACTGGGCAGTTTGCACCATGGAACCAGCTGGGGAAGGGTCTGCGTTAATGTTCATGTGGTTGTTAGTAACGTTCAGTTCCCAGTAAGTCACTTTGCTGAGAGTTTTTGCTGACTGTGAACTAGAAGCCATACTTGGAGCTGCACCATGTGACTCTATATGATTATGTACAATGTGACAGCTCGTTCGTCCATTCCCCCAGAGGAGAGCTCCTTAGCAAGGTGGGTGTTACCTTTTCACACAATATAATTGTGTACTTGTCTTTGCACACAAATCACTCTATTGCTGTGTGCTATTGCTTAGAAGCAAGTCACACATTGTGTCCATACCTGGGGTAGAAATCAAGAAAAGGCATGATAGCCTGGTATGGTGGCACATGCCTTTAATCCCAGCTCTTTGAGGCAGAGGTAGGTGGAGCTCTGTGAGTTCATGGCCAGAATGGTCTACAGAGGGGATTCTAGGACAATCAGAGCTATAAATGGGACCCTCTCTCAAAAAAGCAAGAGAGGAGAGAGAAAGGGGGAGGGGAAGAGGAGGAGGAGAAGAGGAAGAAGAGGAGAAAGCACAGCTATCAAGAGTCACTGTTTATAGGCACCACCCTAGAGGCTGGCTGCCACAGTATTCAATAATTCCATGATCTGTAGTTCTTGGAAGAACTAATTTTTAGTTTTGCTGACATAGTGAATTCTTTCTTTGTGTGTTTAGTAGTTTTGAATTATAAGCTCTTTAGTGGGTTTTTTATGTCATTCTTCAGCTGGGCACATTTTAAATGGTAATTTCTTATCATAGAGAGATGTGAAAATAGAGTGTACACTGGAAAACCAGGCTCGCACAGGGGAAACAGTAACAAATCCAGGCTCGCACAGGGGAAACAGTAACAAATCCAGGCTTGCACATGGGAAACAGTAACAAATCCAGGTTCCCACAGGGGAAACAGTAACAAATCCAGGCTCACACAAAGGGAAACAGTAACAAATCCAGGCTAGCACAGGGGAAACAGTAACAAATCCAGGTTCCTCACAGGGGAAACAGTAACAAATCCAGGCTAGCACAGGGGAAACAGTAACAAATCCAGGCTAGCACAGGGGAAACAGTAACAAATCCAGGCTAGCACAGGGGAAACAGTAACAAATTCTCAGGAAAGGCAACTGTGAGGCAAGACAGGTGCTTATATTTTGTTTCCTAGGCTCAGAAGGTAGAAAGAATGTTGTGTATGTGGTGCTTGTTGTGGCTACACAAAAGAAAATGGTTGACCTGTCCTGAGACCTTCTTTCTGGGATGTTGGCAGGCAGAGGATTTGAAAAGCCTCCTCCACACAATTTCTAGAAATGCTGGGCGAAAATATAACAATTGCCTGTCTAAAGATGTGGCCAAAATCGCAGGGGAGAAAGTCTCCAGGGCAGAGAGAAGGGGTCCCTTGAAAACCTGGCAGTTAGCTTCAGTGGAAAATGAGACAGTGCAAACCCAGAGCCACAGGACATGGGGACAAAGCTGAGATGCCATGAAGTGCAAGTCATGTTGATACTTCTACACACAAGTTTTGAATGGTTGTGCACAAAGTGAGATGTGGAGTGCAAATTATATTATTTGCATACATTAAAATGTATTTTAACATTAAATTCAAATATATATATATATTTCTGCTTTACATTTACTTTATATATAATCCACAGTAAGCATATGGATGTTTTTACTTGTATCATTTTCATTTTTTATTTTATTATGATTTATTATTCTGTGTGTGTGTTTGTGTGTGTGCATGTGCACGTACAAAGGCATACACGTGGCACAGCATGCTTGTGAGGCAGTCAAAGGACAGCTTCCAGGAACCAGTTCTTCCCTTCCACTATGTGTTCTGAGAATGGAACTCAGGCATCGCAAGCACTTGCTGGGCCAGGTCACACAGCTAGGGAGCAAAGCGAAGCTCAATGCTTGTTTTTGAAGGAAGGTTGGACTCTATTCAGAAAGGTCTTTTTGTGTTGTTTCTGAGGCAGTGTCTCACTATGTAGCCTTAGCTGGCCTGGAATCGATGTATATACTAGGCCGGCCTCAACCTTACAGAGATCCACCTGGATTAATGGCACGATCACCATTCCAGTCAAGGTTTTTAATAGTTAAGCACAGGTGTCAGAACTTGAGAAAGAAGCTTGAGGAAGGATAGCTGCACACACTGAGGGCCAGGGTGCTGCAGGCTTCTCAGGAGAGTTGCCCCACACTCAACCATGAGGTCAGGGCCTCTGCTGTCCTTTTCCTTCTTCTCTGTACAAAAGTTCTCATGCTTCATGTGGATTTCCAGGGTCTGTACAGATGATGACAGTGAGAACATTTGTGTGCAGTCCAGAGCAACCTGGAGAAGAAATAAACCTTGCTGTTCTCAGGGCCAATATTTAATTAAGGTTCTGTTAGTTGTTTGGATAACAGGGAAGGAAACAAGAGCTTGAAGTAATTGGAGAAAATAGAAACACAGCTCTTAAGTCAAGGGGTGTTTGCTTAGCCACTACTATCTTAGCTACTGCCACTACTGTCTTAGCCTCTGCCGCCACCTTAGCCACCACCTTAGCCATGGCCACCACCTTAGGCACTGCCACCACCTTAGCCACCGCCACCACCTTAGCCACCGCCACCACCTTAGACACGGCCACCATCTTAGCCACGGCCACCACCTTAGCCACCGCCACCACCTTAGCTTCTGCCACCACCTTAGCCACCGCCACCACCTTAGCTTCTGCCACCACCTTAGCCTCTGCCACCACCTTAGCCACTGCTACAACTCGTTCTGGGTTAGACTACAATATGAATGAAGCTAGACCAACTAGAACCACACTCTGCTAAGAATCTCTCAGAATTTCCTGTGAGACTGTGTCTCCTAGTAACATCAGAAGCCACACCCATAAAGTCTCACAAACACGACTGCCTCAACACACAAGCTGAGCAAGGACAACAACCATATGCATTCTAAAGTGGGAGAGCCCACCAGACCGCAGACCTCCACAAAGAAATACGGGAGCATAAAGAATGTGAAGAGCAGGAAAGCAGTCCTCCCCAGGTCCAAGCAGTCATCCCTGAAACAGACACATGCACAGCATTATACAGACTGAGCAGGGCGTAGCTGTGCAATTAAGAATATAGATGTATGTACACATACATAGCTATATTTAACAACAATTAAAATGAAGAGACCATGAATTTGAAAGAGCAAGAATATGGGAGGGTTTGGAGAGAGAAAGGGGGGATGATGTATTTATATTATTATAATCTTTAAAAAACAAAAAGAGTGTTTTCTACTGCGGGCCCTCGGAACACAATGAGAACAGTGTCCTGGGAGATGCTGCTCTCTCAGGAGGGCGAGAGCCGCTGATGTAATCCAGTTGTGTTGGAAACAAAACAGATACAGTGGAGTCAAGTCATGGGGGAGAGAAAATGTTCTCTTCCTTTACTGGTAAATAACAGTTGGTGAGTTTTAAATATTTTAATAATTTTTAAAATAAATCTTTTGAAATACACTAGAAATGAGGGACCTATTTCATTTTCTCTATTTTTTAAGCCAAAAAACGTCTTTCCATTTAGTCTTATTTAACACAAAATAAATCTTTCTTTTGATGACAACCCCTTACACACAAAATTGGTTCTGTTCCATTTTGTTAATATTAACAGCTTCAGACTAAATTTGAGATCTTTCCTATCTTTCCAACCATAACGAGGTTCTGTCATGATAATTGGAAGTCCCACCCCGGACATTTCCCTTCATCACTGACTTGACAGCACTCTCTGACCCAATACTGTGGCAAGAGACTGACTTGCTCCTGTTCCACACTCCTTCAGTGATGTCCCTTCAGAGGCCCAGTAAATAAATTAGTTCATGTGACCTGGGAATTCAGAACACTGTCATCAGCTTTGAGGGAGGAGGACAAGGCTGATGTGTGTCTTCCTCCATCTCTTTCTACCTTCTCTTGAGACAGGGCCTCTCACTGACTGGATGGCCCCTGGTTAGCTCCCAGGATCTGACTGCGTACCCCAGCATGGGAATTATGGATACTGTGGTACTGGGACCTAAACTCAGACATTCAAAGTCCTGTGATAAGCATTTTACTGACAGCCATCTCCCCGAGCTGTATTGCCACCCATTTTTGTGTTTTCAACATTCATGAAAGGAAACGCAAAAGCTGAGTTGATAAATGTCACGAGACCTACCTACATGCATTGGCGATCTTAGGAAGTCATAGCTGTAACATAGTGCAGAGTTTGTTCATACACCCATGCAGATGCATTTTACTTCCATCCTTCCTCATTTCCTTTTGGGTAATATGAGACAGTGTGGATCCAGGGGCCACACTGGATTGCATAGGGTGACCCGCCTGGGAATTCTCCAAGTGTCCACGAATTTATCCCTGTTGCTGCTGCTCCTACTCTACAACCAGAGCAATAGGTGACCAAGACAAACCAAATAGCAATTAGACCAGCAATTGCACACACCATTCTTATTTTACTGATTTTTACTGAGCTC
>LOJH01062018.1:0-10595 GCA_001685095.1 Ellobius talpinus
AAAAAAAAAAAAATGAGATCTTGAATTTTGCATGCAAAGTTAAGTTCTTAAATGCATTGACAAAATCCCCAACAGTGGCATGTGGTTTAGTACTCAAAAGTGAGGTTGTCAAAGCTGTGGCAAGTAAGGGAGAAAACTTGAATCCACACTAAGAAGTGAAAGAGCTCCCAGAAATGGCTGTTTTCTGAATTCTACCTACTTCGTGACATTCAGGAAAATGTGGCAGCACCGAAAGAGATCATTGCTTTCCACAGGTCCATGGGAGGATTGAGAAAGATGAATGTGGGATTTTTAAGGCAGTGTTACTGTAGTGAGTTTCAGTATGGTGGTGATCACATCACCAGTAATTTCTCAGACTTAAAGAACTTGCACCAAGACTTGGGATTGCAATGATGCCAATCCAGGTTCACAAACCCCTTTGATAGAGGCTGCGAATGGGAAGGGACATATAAATGCATGAAGACTAGAAGATATGAAGGTCTCTGTACAGTCATTTCAATTATACTGTGAACCTAATACTGCTCTAAAATATGTAATCTATTTTATAAAAACAATAGAAAAAACTACCTGACAAGTTAGTATTTAGTTTTTTTATTACAGAATTGAGTTGAAGAAATTCACCATAGGACACATATAAACTGTGCTTATGTTGAAAAATGAGGCAAAATTTATCATGTGCATTCATGAAAACGTTATAATATCAGCACTGGGGTCTGAACCTAAGCGTCAGGCATGGGAAACAAGTTCCTTACCACTGGACTAGCGTCTCAGCTTCTGAGTTGCACTATCATTATGGTCTTCTAGAATCTGACAGTCTAAAAACACAGAGCTCAAAACATCACATTTGATGTATTTCAATAACATTTAAACTCTACATTTGGTATATAGTGAAATTGTATCTTCCTGAAAAATGAATGTTTCTCTATGTCACATATGGTTTTGTTAAGAAGGAGGAGAAGAGGAGGAGAGGAAGAAGAGAAGGAGGAGGAGGAGTATTAGAGGAGAAGAAGAATTCTGGTAAGTCTCTTTTTATAGTATTCATAATTGTTTCTGGAAATTATAAAACAATTTTTTATCAACCAATTTTATCTCTTCTTGGAATCAGATAGATTCTACTAAAAATGATGGTACTGAAAATGAAATATCAGATTTATTTTCCATCAGCAATCACAGATTTAATACAGTCTTTCTTATGAGTCTCAAATTGCAAGAGCTGTGCTACTGTGAATATAGTTGAAAGAGCATAAGACAGGGCCAGAGAGCTGGCTCAGTGGTTAAGAGCATGTATTACTCTTGCAAAGGACCTGAGATTGGTTTGCAGCATCCATGTTGGGCTGTCCACAATAACCAGTACCCCAACTCTAGAGTATCTGGCATCCTCTCTGATCTTCCTTGACACTTGCACATAGGTGCACAGACCCACACACAAACACACACTCACATAGTTTAAAATAAAATCTTGTCTGAGAAAATAAGATAAAATATTGCATTTAATAAGTTCATTTTCCATGAAGAATTACAAATGCATAAACATTAGATACTGAATAAAAATCTTCAATGTAAAAATACTTTCATATGATGATCTAATATTTTGATTATATTTACAACCTACATGTATTCTCCTATTGTGAGTAATGAATACATAGCACCTTAATGTTAAAAAATTATTGGGGGTTTCTACTGTTCTATTTCATTTCCTCCAATTGTATTAGAACAATCCTGATTGATAATAAACATAATCATATGCTGCTATGCACTTAGCTCCTTATCCTTTGTCCTGCTTTGTCATTTTTGTTAGCTTACCAAAAATTTCTCCATTTTTCTGTTCTCTTCCCCTGTATATAGGTATCTGTTTACCTATAATCTAACTATCTAATATGTCATGTGTGAGTTGGAATTCTGGGAGCAGGATAAATCGTGTCTCATGGTGTTTTCATTTTCACTGATTATGAGATCAAAAACAAAAAAAACTGAGAGAAGTCTGTGAGTTGCGGTTGAGTAGACACATAAATTCAGTTACACTGACTCTGACAGAAGAAAAAGCATGAAGTAGCCTTGAACACACAGGCACAGGAGACCACTTCCTAAATATGACGCCAGTAGCACAGAAACTGAGAGCAACAATTAATGAATAGAAACTCCTGAAACTGAACATCTTCTATAAAGCAAAGGACACGGTAAACAAGACAAAATAGCAGTCTACAGAATGGAAAAAGATCTGCACTAATGCCACATATGGAGAGAGTTGATCTCCAAAATATATAAAGAACTTCAGAAACTAGATATCAAATACCAAATATTCCAATTTAAAAATATTTAAACAGAGAATTCTCAACAGAAGATTTCAAATGGCTGAAAGACATTTAAGGAATTGCTCAACATCCTTAGTCATCAGGGAAAAACAAACCAAAATGACTCTGAGATACAATCTTACACCTGAAAGAATGGCTATGATCAAAAATACGAATGATAGCTTATGCTGGAGAAGGTGTAAAGTAAGGGAAACCCTCTTCCACTGTTGGCGGGAGTGCAAACTTGTACAGTTACATTGGAGATCAGTATGACTGTTTATCAGAAAATTGGGAGTCAATTTATCTCAAGACCCATCAATACCACTCTTGGGCATATACCCAGTGGATCAATCACACCATAAGGACACTTGCTCAACTGTGATTTTAGCAGCATTATTCATAATAGCCAGAGCTTGGAAACAATCTTGTTGGCCCTCAACTGAAGAATGGATAAAGAAAATGTGATACATTTACACAATGGAGTATTACTCAGTGTTAAACAAACAAACAAAAAACTCAATGGCATCATGAAATTTGCAGGCAAATGGTTGGAACTAGAAAAAATTATCTTGAGTAAGGTAGCCCAGACACAGAAAGACAAACATTGCTAGCATGAACTCACTCATAAGCGGATACTAGTTGTAAAGCAAAGGATAACCAAGACACAATACATAGCCCCAGAAAGTCTAGGTAACAAGGAGGACCCAAAGAGGCACCCAGGGAAGGGGAAATAGATGAGATATCCTGGGAAAACTGGGGACAGGGGATAGAGGGAAAAAGATGGGGGATTGGAGCATAAAGGATCTGGATGATCAAATTGGGGGAAGGATGGAGAGGGAGAGTAATGAAAGAGACACCTTGATAGAGGGCACCATTAAATGGTTAGGGAGAAACCTGGTGCTAGGGAAATTTCCAGGAATTCACAAGGATGAGCCCAGCTAAGACTCTGAGCAATAGTGGAGAGGTGCCTGAACTGACCTTCCCCTGTAATCAGATTGGTGGCTACCCTAATTGTCATTATAGAGTCTTAAACCAGTAACTACTGAAAGCAGATGCAGAGACCCACAGCCAAGCACTGGGCTGAGCTCTAGGAGTCCAGTCAAAGAGAAGGAGGAGAGATTAGATGAGCAAGGAGGGGGGCGTCAAGATCATACAGGGAACTGCACAGGATGGCTGACCCAAGTTCTTAAAACCTCAGGGACTCTAGACTTTAGACAAACAGCTAGGAAGCCTGTATGGGAATAATTTAGGCCCTCTGCTTATGGGTGACAGTTGTGTAACTTGGTCTTTTTGAGAGGCCCCTAACAGTGTGACCATGATCTGTCCCTGGTGCATGAGCTGGCTTTTTGAAGCCCATTGCCTGTGATGGGATGCCTTTCTCAGCTTTGAAGCAGAGGTGAGGGCTTGGTCCTGCCTCAACTTGATATGCCTGGCTTTGTTGACTCCCCCGTGGGAGGTCTTACCTTTTTGGAAGAGTAGATGGGAGGGAGTGATAAAGAATGTGGGGGAGGGAATGGAAGGAGAAAAAGGAGGGGAAACTATGGTTGGCATATAAAAATTTAATAAAAATTTTTAATTAAAAAAAGCATTTTTTGAGTACATGGAGGTCAGATCATTATCCCTGCAATCCACATTATAAATGTCAAGCCGAGCCAGGAAGACACAGATTTTATTCCATACAAAATCCACTCACACCCACACTAAATCTATAAGAACATACTGAGAAACAACAAAAATCCTGTGGTCAGAGGATAAAGGTCCACTTCTAATGGAGATCAGACCTTGTTGATGAAAACATAAGTAATTAGCTTAATACGACCATATGTGCTCTTCATTGGGGTGATTGTTCAGAAATTATGGTAAGAATCACATTGTTAGATTTGTATGTTCTTCACATTTTCCTTTTGTATATGGAGCCATGTTGACATCTGCATAAAACATAGATCAGTTCCTGATGTGTCCATATACATCACCAGATAGGAAACCTTCCTCATTAGATCTGTACAGAAACTTTACTAGACTCAGTCCATTTGAAATATGTAAATCCACACAAGAGGATAAAACAACTAGGAGGAAGTCAAAATACAGCAAAATGTTATTATTAAAAAAAATCACCTATAAAAGTCTAAGAGAAAAATGTGAAGGTTAAACAGAAAATATCTGTGTAGACCTATTTTCATTATAAACCTGTTTCTCTTCTAAATCATCACTTTCTGTCCTATGTTTTTCTTATAGCAATCCTGGCAGCTAATTATTTTCTTGGATTTCATGGGAAATATTTATTCATTTCTTGTCTAAACTCAAAATCACTATCAGTTTGTATGAGAGGAGCTATATTCACTAAAGGTAAAAATAAAATTTGCCCCTTACCTCATTTTATAAAACAACATATTATTATTTGAAGTAATTTTTATTTTTTTAAACTGGTATATAGCTTCTAAAAAGAATGCTAGAATTATTGCTTTTGTTCAAAGTATCAAATACTGAAAGTTCAATTTTTGTAAACGTGATCCCTTTGACAGATACAATAAGAAATTCAATTGCATATTGCTTTGATTCACATTTGCTAAATTTTCATACCTAAGGATTATTCAAATGTATCCAACAGTTACTTAATTTAAGCAATTTTGTTACAAGTTTGAAGTTAATCATTTCTATTTGTTGAAAATATTGTTTCTCTGGTTTGAAAAACAAGAACACATCTGCCACAAAGACATTAAGAGTAATTTTCTATGCTTCATAAACACTTATATAATGTAAGAAAATATACCAAAAACACAATATAGTTTTCTCTTGTGCTCTTTGATGGTTGAAAAGAGAGAGATGTCATTTCTCCCTACGAGTTGATAGGTAATGGAGAGCTTTTGAAGTAATGGTAGCCACATCGTATTATGAGTCAAATGTTTCTGTGTAAAACTAGGTAGTAATTTATTTGATTGTATGCAAAGCATTTTGGCCAGTACGTGATGCATGACAAATTCTGTTCAATACATGTGATTACTACTCTAAGTCACATAGAATACCTTTGCAACCTTTTATCTATCTATAACACCACGCTCCTTCCTTAAGCCAGCAAAAAGACAGACCATTTAGGAAGCTTCATTCAAGTAAAGGTAATTGCTAATTCTTTATACATCTATCCAAAGCATTCACCATTCTTTGTGCTGCCTTGCATTTCCTTAATGCATAAAATGTGCTTTTCTATGGCTAGGGAGATGGCTCAGTAGGTTAAATGTCTGTTTGGAGACAAAGATACCTGATTTTAACCTGTAGCCTTCTCACCCACATACACACAATGTGTAACTTGCATACACTTACATGAACACACACACACACATATATATAAATATATACAAAATCTACACTTTAATAAGCAACTAAAATGCAAACTGTCCTTTTCCCTCCTCGCATTCTCAGCTGAATTCTCAACAATGAGGCCAGGATCTTATCTGCTCGTCATTAGACCCTTCAGAAAGGTTGTACGTGATATTACAGCGCATATAAATACTTGAAATTGGCTAGTGAGACTGAAACTTTCATTTCACAATTATAAAGGCAGAAAACCAATGAATCAAATGCATTTTAAGCATTTATTTTTTAGTAAGATGCAAAGCCACATGATGAACAAAATGTTCAGTTCTCTCATTTAAAAGCATCTCTTCCTTATGCAGCCATCCCAAAAAGTTGAACTTCTTTATGTCAGCCCGCAGCATGAAGCCTCTCATTCAAAAGCTGCACAAAGTTTCTGTAAAGCTGAATTGAGGTTCCAAATTCTAAATTAAAACTTTCCTCTGCAGTTGAAGAAAATGCACATATATATATATATATATATATATATTATGGTGGCTTGAATAAGAATTGCGACCCATAGGCTCATATATTTCAATGGTTAGTCACCAGGTAAGGCACTATTTAAAAGGATTAGAAGGATTGAAAAATGTAGACTAGTTGAAGGAAGTGTGTCACCTGGGATGGACGCTGAGGTTTCAAAAGTCCATGCCAAGCCCAGAGTCTCTCCCTGTCTCTGCCTGTGGACCAGGATGGAGAACTCTCAGGTTCTTTTTCAACAGCATATTTGCCTGCTTACTGCCATGTCCCCTATCCTGATGATGATGAACTAAACCCTGAAACTAAAAGATAGCCGTAGGTCAGATTAAATGTTTTGCTTGTGAGAATTGTCTTGGCAATAGTGTCTTTTCATAGCAATAAAATAGTGACTAAGACATATACTTGTATAAATGTTATCTATAATATGTGTATTTTATGTTTATATAATATGTACATAATATGAATGTAACTATGATATTCTTTCTGTGAAAACATAAGCATAATAAACAACATTCAATTTTTAGTTATTTTAAAGCTTCAAATTTAGGTCACATTTCACTAGTTTCAATAATAGTTAATAGTGTAGTATAGTATATTCATTTAGAAGTTAAAAAATCATTTTGTTGTTATTATAGTAAGGCACATATCCTGCTTCTTTGAAAATTTTCTATTCCAATTATTCCCTAACTGCCTCATAATTAGTCTATTATTTTCAAGCTTTGACAAATTAAGGTTTCTCTATCTTTTATATCTTCCTTTTTATTATCCATCTCTTAGTCTATAACCTACTGTCATCTCCATATAATGGTCTGGAGATTCTGAGAGATAGAATATTTTTAGTCAATAAATATGTCTTAGGCATACTGTTAGATCATGTCTTCAGATCAATTTCTATCTTTGTCTACTGTCACTGCCCTCCAAGGATGATCATTAAGTCTGGGCCAATGCACTCCATCCCCAGTCCTATGATTGGATTTGTTGTTGTCCTGGCACCTAACTTTGCAACTTCAGGTTCTGTTAGAATCTTTTTTCACAGGCCAGTAGCAACTTAACTTCTCTTGATCTTTCTTACTGGCTTAACTCCTTCTTTACCAATCTTGCTAAACACTGCCCAAATTTTCTAAGAAGACAGCTAATAAATTTTATGAATTAACCAATGGAATTTGTAATATATTTTCTGGTAAAGCAAATTTCTTATCATGTGCCTGTATTTATACAGGTCTACCTACCTGCAGTTTTGTTTAATCTTATTAATAAATTGACAATATAATCACATTATGCACAGAAAGGAATAGGTACTTTATCTTCATAAACTTATTAAACACTCAAATAAAGTACAGTACAGTCAATAATGGAATCATAGTGTCTTGCTGAAATTCTCATCTTCCTTTACTGATAGCTCTAGTGACACTCTCTAGTGATTGAGATTTTACAGCTCGTGTTATGTATTTAGATTGTATCTGGGTCAACTCTTATGCATATAGGAATAAAAACAAATGCTCAACTTTTGTGCCCAGGAGCATTTGACTCTTACAGTCTAGTTGAGAGTCATGTTTTTCTGTATTCTTTCAGTAATGAATTAAACTGCCCTTGGAACTCTTTAGTTTTCCTTGAGTCATTTTTAAGAGTCAGTGCATTGTTTAGAATTATTTTGTTAAGATCCTTGACAAATACGTTAAGTGAAAGTTCTTGGTATACTAATGAACAAATGAGCAGACAGAAATGAGAAGAATTGAGATGACAACATGAGAGAAGATGAGGATCTTAAGCAGAATTGTGGAAAGCAAGGACTAAACACTCACCCTGTTTTCAGATGTTGGTCATTGAAAGAATACCGCTTTACCCAGTGTTCAGTGAACCAGCCAGTTAGGAGGTGAAATCTAGTGAGAGATGCTGATTTTATCCAATGGAAGTGAGGCCATCATCTGGAAAATCAATAAAATCCAACAACAACAAAAAACCCTGAAAGTTACTGTAATACAGAAAACAAGAAAACTAATAATATTTAGGTTTAAATTTAGATTATGGCCACAGGTGTGACTCATGCCTTTAATCCCAACATTCAGGAGATAGGTTTAGGTGGACCTCTGAGCTTGAAGCCAACCTGGTCTAGAGAATGAGTTCCAGGATAACCAGGGCTGATACGCAGAGAAATCCAGTCTTGAAATAATAATAAATAAATCAATCATTAAATAAATGGGTAGATAAATGAATGAATGAATGAATAAATAAATGGATGCAACCCTGTGCTTGGTGCAAATATATGTAGTGTAAAAAATGATAAAAGAGGTGGGAAGATGCTTTGAAAAAGTTCCTATTTCCACTCAAGTCATAACTTGAGCTGAAGATTTGGAGCACTTGATAGCAGAGCTCTTAGCTGGATTATGAGCAATGTTGAGAATGGAGCCATGAATTGATACCATGGCTCCGATGTAAAATCCTTGCTTCCAACAATTGGGCTGCTGCAGAGTGGTCATGGTGAAAAGTTGTCTACCACCAACCTTTCCACTGCCATCTCTTCATAAACACTGGTTCTTCTGACTATTCAGTTCCCTACACTGATGAAGCCTGCAAGGTTTATTGACCCACTGCCGCAACTGATCAGGGATGCAGAACTAATTACTTCTCTACTCAACTTTTTTAGTCTCACAACTGAAATTTGAGGATGGTAGAATTGAGATCCCAGGTATTAATAAATTTAAGTCATCACTGTCCAGGAGGTAATGACTAATGTATTTAGCCTCTTCTGAAGACGGTGACCTCTAAAAAGCAATTTTAAATTGGTTAAATTTGGTAACATTGGGGGTAACCATGATGCCATCAGCCTCCCAAGGATGTTTGGTTTGGGTGCAGTTTTAAGGTTCTGTTACCTTTTACAGCAATAGAAGAGGAGCTGAGAATCCATATGTGCTGAAGACTATTGTTCCCTTCATATTTCTCTGGGGACTATCAGCCTGCCTTGGTGGGATAAATCAAAAGCCTCAATAGGGTTCAAATAACAACTAAGTTATCTATAATCATTTAAATTATTCATTTTTAAATTAATTTGCATATTTAAATAATTCTCAATTTTAAACTTGGTGCAGTGGCTCATGTCTATAACCCCAACATTGTGAAGGTAAAGGAAGAGGATAAGAGGCGCAGGGCCAACTTTTGATACATTAGAAACACAAGGCCAGCTTTGAATATGTGAGACCTAGTCTCAAAAATTAATAAAATAAATATAATTTTTAATTGTGAATACTATTGAAAAACTCTAATCTGAATACCAGATTATAACTATTATTTTTATGATGGGTGGAGTATCAAACCGTTTATTAAATACTTATCTTTATACCCATAAATTAGTACAGCTCTCAGCCAGTATCACAGAAGCTTCTATTTGCAGTGGACAGATATTCATACAGATGCCTTAGTCAAAGTTCAGAGAATTAGTGACTGTGGAGTACTCACCCTTAAATGGACATCTATACCATATTCCATCCTATACATCAGTGGAAGAGGAGGCAGAAGGAGTGCAAGAGCCAGAGGAGAGTGTTGCTGCTGTATAGTGTCTTCTGAACATGACAGATTCATTGGGCTCTGGAACCAATAGCAGTTGTTTCTTTTGTCTCAAGACTTGAACACCATCAAGCTAGTCAACATGCCAGCGTGGGCAGAACTGATGGTAGTGTATAAACATAGCACTGATTGAAATCTGGGGGACCTGAAATTAAGAGGAAGATGGGGGAGGAAGGGTATTGGAGGACTAGGGGTGCAGAAGTAAGTGATATGATGTGGTATGATTAGGAGTGATCGGATATAATAAAACTACATTGTACACATGTATGAAAATCTCAATGGTTAAATCGTAAAAGCATACATATACACTAGAGGAGGAGATAAATTTGTGCTCCAACACAAAAAATATATTTTCTAAAATCTATAGAAAACCGAATGGTTTTCAAAGTGTCAGAAATAAGTAATTTTATGTTTGTCAAGTTCTGAAAGGCAAAACTTCTAAAATTCAAATTTTAAAAGAAAATATTAGAAGACTTACCACTTTAAAATTGATGAAAGTGAATATAAAGTAAAATTTAAGCAGTCAAACGAAACTATGTACAGCATAGGTTAAGGTTTTATAAAATATTTTCTATATCCATTCTTCAGTTGAGGGGCATCTAGGTTGTTTCCAGGTCTTGCTATGACAAATAATGCTGCTATGAACATAGTTAAACAAATGTCCTTGTAGTATGATTGAACAACTTTTGGGTATATGCCCAATTGTGGTATTGCTGGGTCCTGAGGTAGGTTGATTCCCAATTTTCTGAGAAACCCCCATACTGATTTCCAAAGTGTTTGTACAAGTTTGCATTCCCACCAACAATGTAGGAGATTTCTGTCATCAGTGTTTTTGATCTTAGCTTTTCTGACTAGTGTAAAATGGAATCTCAGAGTCATTTTGATTTGCATTTCTCTGATGGCTAAGGATGTTGA
>LOJH01062019.1:0-10915 GCA_001685095.1 Ellobius talpinus
GAGTAGGAACTTGGATTGGTATGTATAATGAAAAACAGTTTGTTTTCTTTTTTAAAAAAATATAGAAAAGAAAAAAATAATTTTATTAAAATAATTAAACAAAACTGGCCTTCTATGTCTATCTTTTTCAGGCTCAATGAGCTCATCAAAAGAATAACAGAAACAAACAAAACTCAACAGTGCCTCTCTAGGTGTCTAAATTCAGGACTATTGGTTTTCTTAATGTCATTCTTTCCCTTCAGCCCCCTTCCTGCAAGATCCTTCCATCATATGCCATTATCCCGCATAGTGTTACTGTGGAATCTGAAAAAGTCACTTTTCTCAAGCAGAAACAACCTAGTTCCATTGCATGTCTTCCTGAGAGAAACATGTGTATGTTTGGTCAGGGAGCATGCACAGTGAGCAATCTGCAAAATTATACACAAAGGCTATGTGCCTTTTGCACTGAATTTTTAAGTCCCATTTGATATTTCTTGTGATTCAAGGATGTGAAGGGTTAAATAAGGCTGTAATTTGGTAAATACAGGCTTCATTCAGTATAGACTATGTTGCTGACTCAGACAAGCCTTTGACCTGATCAATCCGTGGTTGTCAGTTTCCCGAACTGTGAAGTAACAATACTCATTTTCTTACATTTCTAGTGGAGAAGACTGATAGGATCCATTTAAACTTCCTACGGTAATAATGACCAGTTACAGCCCTTTTGCTCTTCAAACTTGGGTCTCAAAGAGTATGGGTAGCCAAAGTCTGTTTTCATTAGAACCCATTTTGAAAGAGAGCAAGTTTCTTTGAACATTTTACAACTAAACTCATATCTGCTTTACACTGCCAGCCAATACTTCTCTATGTGTAGCTGGTATTATGCAAGAAAATCTTATTTTATAGCTTTATAGGTCTTTTCATATGTTGAGACTCTGTAAAAGTCACCTAAGGACAGAATCCATCTCATTTGACTCTATTTACACCTTCTGCGTGTAAAGTTTCCAAAGACTTGCTGATTGAAGAGATCCATAAGGGTTATGAGAAGATAAACAATAGGAGACAATACATGGTTAGACTTCTAGTGCCACATATGACTTATGGTGGAAGCTTGGGTAGTAGTTTCAGCTTCCTAAGATTCAGTTTCCTCTTTCTGGAAATTTAGGATATCAGGTCTACCACAGCCTCCTTTATGGAAGTATTATGGGTATGTGATAGAAGAAAGAAGGTGAATCTGTTTAGATACTAAGGTGACATTCATGTGAATAGTATTTCTGCAATAGCAACACAATAGCCATGGAATGGAGGCATTTGTTCTCAGGGAGCAAAGTCCAAATCTGTGTTTATTTTGCATAAGAAGGCACGACTTTAGTCAACTCATGAATACTTTCCATAACAAAGAATCACTGTCTCATGGAAAACTGGACTGGAGGGGGTCATAAATGTATATCAAGTCCCACTTCTGATATTATGGATAGAAAAGTTAAGGCCCCCCAAAATTGGACATTTCCTTAGGTCCCATAAGACATCAAAACTTGACTTTGGGTTGTTTGTTGTTAGGCTCTTACCTGTCCAATTCTTCATCCAAAGGTTGGTAGTTAATCTTATAGCACTCAATCCTCTTAAGAAAGTCTTCCAAAACCTTTTCTTTGTCACAGTCTATGTAATCAGGGCTGCCAAGTTTCACTTGCTGTGAGAAGGTGGGAAGAAGATAAATGTGGGGAAATAGAGACTCTGACATTGTATTTGGAAAGGGCCCTTATAGACAACTGACTACCATACACCCCATTACAAAGGCAAGGGAACTTAGAGTTTGCCCAAGGGTTTTGCCCAAGTCAAAATCAGGCAACCGAAGAGAAGTTGGGCTATATTTTACAATGTGTTTACTCCCAGAGCACATATTGCTTAACACCATCTATAAGAGACCAGGAAAACTGTGATGAGGAAGAAGAATGAGATATTTTGACTTCATATCATAAAGACTTTCATGTATTCTCATTGCTGAGAAAACATGCATATTGTCATTGGCTTTTTCAAAGACTGACATCTCCTAATCCTCCAATATCCACCTTTTCTTTCTTTTTTCCCCATTCCTCCATTCAATCACTTGAGCCTATATGGAATCTCACTTGCTAGCAGAAACTAAGCCTCTCTAATCTTTTTTTAAATAGACAATCTCTTTTGTCTATGTTCACTACAGCCTTGTGACTGTTGGTAGACAGAAAGATATCTTCTTAAATTTCAGTTCATTATTATTTTATTATTATTATGTGCATGTACATGTGTATGATGTTGTGTTGGGAGACATATGTAGGTCACAGTGAGTATGAGGACAACTTTGTGGAGTTGGTTCCCTCCTTCCACATTTATGTGAGTTCTGGCGTTTGAACTCAGGTCATCAAGCTTGTGACTGAATCATCTCACTAGTCCCAGAAGAATATTTCATTTATTTATTTATTATTTCTCCAACAAGTATATTTATAACACACACATTTGACAATGGGATTCTCCTCTTTAAACTCCTTCGCCATTTCCAAGTGTCTTTTAGGACAAAGTATGAGCTATTTTAGCAAGTTAGATCATGACAAGTCCAACTGCCTTTTCACTACCATCCCTTACTGCTCTCATATTTGGACACACATTTTGCCTTTGCAGATCCAAAATACTGATAGTTCCATGGATATACCATATTTAGTGTATTTTATTTCCCATTTAAATTCGTTACCTGCAAAAACTCCTATGCATTCAACAGGATATTGCTGTTACCTCCACTTGGAGGTCTTCCATGGCATTCCCCCATACATGCAAGATTGGCCCTTACCACTGTGTTCTTACAACCTTCTCTTTCCCTTTACCTCATCTCTAATCCCAAGGGATCTAGCTATATATATATATATATATATGTCACTGTCCCTAACTAGACTGTGAGTTCAAGAAAAGGGCTTTCATTGTTTCTATATTTTTAATGCCCACATTAGCTATTCAGGTGTACAGTTTCTCCTGAATCAATAAATGGATGGATAATTGGGTGGATGAAGAGGAAAAAGATTTGAACATGCTATAATATCCCAAGAGATAAAAATAAGAGCAATGGGTAGAAGTTAAAGGGAGAGAAATTTCACTTTGATTAGGCTACACTTTTAAAAAAGACAATGACTATTTGTTATTAGGTATGGACAGAAACATAGACAAATACTTAGCTGAGATTTTAAGTGGTTGGTGAAAGGTTGAAAGATATGGTCTTTAAGGTCTCTTATGCTCATAAGTACCAGTAATTTAAGGGATAGAGAACAACAAAGGTTTATGAGTCTAATTCTAGACCATACAGTTAATAGGCTAAAAGCAATGATTATGATGTGAAATGTGGGGCACAATACAGAATATGGACTTTTGAGAAAGACAGCCAAGCCAGGTTGCATTCCTACTTCCATCTGTACCAGATCTGTACCAGTCTTTGCCAATTTAACTCTTTGAACCTAAGTTTCTCTTCTAAACAAACATTCAGGTTTGTTGTGAAAAAAAGGAGTCAAGTTTAGTGTTCGATGCATTCTAAGGGCTATATATATGCTGTTTTCATCTAACTTTATAGGAACACTTGTGGGCAAGCAAGGGAGTGCTTCTTATACAATGTAGGAGGATCATCTCAGAGAGGAAGGCTTTAAGTTTATAGTTGTCTTTTAGGAACGATCCAAGCCTAAGACAGAATAAGAAAGATTGAGGGTTGGAAAGACTTAATGGTAATGAGCTTGCCACACAAGTATGAGAACCTAAGTCTGGATCCCCAAACCCACATAAAGCTGGATGTGGTGGTGTGCATTTGTAATCACAGAGCTCCTATTGCGAAATGAGAAGTGGAGACAGGGGGATGCCTTAAAAGCTTAAGGGCAGGCTAGCTTGGCATATGCAACAGAGAACAAGAAGAGACCCTATGTCAAACACGGTGGAAGGTGAGGACTAACACCTGGAATTATCTTCTGATCTCCACGTGCACACCATGGCATGGACATTTCACATTTCACACATTTCATATGCAAACACACACACAATGTATGTGTGCATATATGCACATACATACATGTGGATTTAAGATGTAAATTAAATTAAGACTTACTTTTAAAAGAATAAGGAAGAGCGGTGTTCCTTACCTTGATGTTTTCTGCAATGACGTCAGGGTCATTACAAATAGACTCAATAAAGAAGACCTAGAAGAGAAAAAGAGCTTTCTAGCAGAGGATTATGTTTTTGGGGAGCCACATAAGCACACCCATTCTTGATATCCCTGAGTCATCCCTCAGAACATTTCTAAAAACAATGCTTTCACACAATGGTGCTTTCAGCATTCTGACTCCTATGAGGCAGCCTGGCTCTAATTGAACTGCCCCAGATTTCTGCTGGGTTTTGGATCTTACATGTTTCTCAAGACTCCTTCATCATTGCCACCTCATTATCTCCAGAATCAGCCTGGCAGTAACCAGCTTCCATTACCTAACCAGGCATGCCTCCTGTTTTGTTCTTCTCCACTGTTTCTCAATTTACTCTGGAAAACTAGATGTTGAGCCTACGGTGTTCAAACTGGCTGCTCTAAGTGCCCTACTTTGTACTTCTTTGTAATTTGCTCTAAATAAGCATGGTTGTGTCACTCTACCTTGTAACCATGTTCTTTAGCAAACTGCAGAATCAATGATCGTCGTTCTCTGGTAGTGTTGGTGGCATCAAAAACCTAAAGACATTTAATAAGATTATCTTACTCTTAATCTAGTGTTGATATAATACCATTCTTCATTCACCGTTGTTCCAAGTGGAGGGCTTCCAGAAGGGGACAGATCTTAAAGAAAGTTTTCAAGAAGAAGAGGGGTTTGGAATAGGCCTGTGTTACTTTCAAAAGCATTCACTGAGCCTTTACTGTCTGCTCAGAAATATCCTCCACCCTATGGATGTAATAAAGCATGAGAAAGCTTGGAAATTTTTCTTAGGATCATGTTATAGGTCAAGTAACAAGCCTAGAAGAAAGACTTGCTCTGATAACAGCCATGAATTGCTGATAGAACAATAATAGAGCTGCTACTCCAGACGAGGCCTGTCCTTCCTAAAGCCTTAGAAAAGTTCAGAAACAGGAAAAATTCTCTATCCTTAGCATTCACATATTTGAGAATCTCTAACCCAAGGAATTAAGACATTAAATTACAAATCACTCTTTAAAAAAAGAAAACACAACAAAAGACATGCTTCACCGCTTATGTTCCACAGTGTATGAAGTTCATGAAGTTGTATAGACTTTGGGTCTTGTTATTTTTGTATGGTATGTTTCTAATTGTTTGCAAGGACTTTTAATAAGAAAGTTTATAACATTTTGATAAAAGAAAAGAAAGTAATGTTTGTACTTCAGTCTTAAATATTTATACTGCTAAATCTTGAGGACAAATCAATGAAGCATGGGGCTTAAGAGTATGGATTCCGCAAATACTGCACCACCCTGGAAAATAAGTTAATCTTTTGGAATCTAAAATAGAGCATAATAATGATAACTATTTCATGGGACAGTGTGAATTAAATTATTAATATAACTAAGTACTTAGAGTAATGTATGGCATAAATAAATGCTTAGTACTTATTATCTATTTTCCATAATGACAGATAGCCTGAGGGGGGAAATGGAAGATTATTTACCGCAACGTGACCTTCCTCACAGCTAAGATATTTATGGACGTCCTTTAGGGCTGCCAGAGCACATTGCCTGAAAAACAGAAAGAAGCAGACAATCCCTATTCCCAAGATGAGTTCCTCTTACCACTGTTCTCTTATGAACCATCTCTCATATACTTTATTGTAAATTATTCATCTGTTGAACATCTACACAGCATCCTTCATTCTAGGCATCATGTTAAGTATAAGGAGGTTACAGTTCAAACTGGCTCTGTGTGTACAGCTTAAGGGCATGTAAAAGATGACATGTACAAGAAAAGCTGAGCAATAAAAGCATCCTAGTTTTAGGACTCTAACTGTGTGCTAATGGAGCTCAAGCTGAATTGGTTGATGGACACAGGTAAGGACTAGGGATGTGGTCTTTGAGTTAAAATGACTTTCTGGCCTAGGCAACATTGTAAACATGGGTATGAAAGGGATAATGTACTTAGGCTTTCAGCAAAATACCATCTCTTTAATAGTTACTAGTTACTGGGTTCTATAATGAGGACATGGATAAAAAGCTGAGAGCCAGGTTGCACCTAGACATACTTACAGCCACACAGGTAAAAGAGAATTTATAGTTGAAATAATAACACTGCAGGACTGAGGAGGGCTGAGCTCCTGAAACACTCAATCTCAATGCTAGGGTAAGACATTTCTATGTTCTCATACCAGAAATAGAAAACTGTAAATGCTTCTTGATAAGGAATGGCTATGATTAGAGCAGACTCCAAGTAGGTTGACAAAAAGGCTGGAAAAGGCAGTGTTCAACTCATGCCCTAGGATAACTATGAAATGCGGCCAAACACAAATTATAAACTTACCTAAAACACTGAGACTTTTTGCATTTTTCCTATTCATAACTTGACTGAGTAATTCCCAAGCATGAACATTGTAGATGACCACATTATGTTGAAATGTCAAAAGTTTGAATATCCATAGAAGAGTGGGCTACTCTATCCTACTCCCCTAGTAAGATATGAAGAAAGGTCCCTCTTAGTCAAAGGGCACCACAGGTTCTTACATGTTGGGCACTTACTTCCTGATATATTGAGCCTCCATGTTGTCTGGGAGAAAGAATTCATAGTTCCTGTAGTTCACGGCCTCGCGTCGATACTGACCTAAATTAAACACTGAAAACAGGAAACCCTAGTGAAAAGGGTGAGAAGACTGTAGTGGCCAGACATATGTTCTTGCTGAAAGGAACCTCAGAGGCGGAAGGCATAATTTATAGGAAATTGTACATATAAAAGTAAAGTATACATATAAAGCTTTAAATTATGGGTACCAACTCATTTTCTCCCTCATATTAGTCCTGCAAAGTAGGATTAACTATTTCACCTTTACAAATGAGGAAAGTAAAGCTCAGAGGTACAAAATAGCTTCCAAGTTAATAACTGGCAATCTAGAATTCAAACACAAGTCTGTTTGATTCTAAACTAGTTTATTTTATCATAAATCCCAACCCTTTAAATGTCCTATTCAATAGGGAAGATAAAGAAATAAGATACAGAGAATAAAATCAGTTATCCAGGGTCAAAACAAGAGTGAATTGATAACATATACAGACTGGGTCTCCTGACTCCTAGCTACCAAGGTTATTTTACCATTTTATGTCATAAGGGAAAAACTAAATGTAAATCTCTAAAAAGCACTTTCCTACTTGTAATGAGGAAAAAAAGAGATTGGAAAAAGAGATAAACAGTCAAAGAAACCATATTTCATTAATTCATTCATCTAAGAAATAACTTTAGGATATAGTGGTGGACTGAATAAAAGTGGCTCCTATAAACTCATAAATTTGATTGCTATATTTGATTGCTTAGTCATCAGGGAGTGGCACTATTTGAGACAGATAAAGAGGTACGGCATTATAGGAGGAGGTGTGGCCTTTCTGGACGAAGTGTGTCACTGGGGGTGGGCTTTGAGGTTTCAGAAGCCTATGCCAAGCCTATAGTCACTCTCTCTTCCACCTGCCTGTGGATCTAAATGTAGAACTCTCAGCTACTTTTTTAGGTCATGTCTGCCTGCATGCCACCATGCTCCCTTACATGATGATAATGGACTAAACCTCTGAAACTGTAAGCCAGCCCCAATTAATTGTTTTCCTTTATAAGGCAATAGAACTGTGACAAAGACAGAAGTTGGTATCAGGTAGCATTGCTGTGACCGACCTGACCATGCTGTTTGTTGGAGGAATATGGAAGACTTTGGGACTTTGAACTAGAAAAGTGGGTATGATGTTTTAAGAAAGACCTAAAGGACCATCCTAGTAGGAACATGGAAGGCAGTGCTGAGGGCAATTTAAACTGTGGGGGCCCAGCTCAAGTTTCAGAGGGGAAGAAAATTAACAAGTGACCTAGAAACCATTCTTGTGATATTTTGGCAAAGAAATGTGGCTGCTTTTTGCCTTGTACTAAAAATCTGCCTCAAGCTAAACTGAAGAATTTTAGATTAATAGCACCAGCAGAGATTTCAAGGCAGACTAGTATTGACTGTGTTATGTAGTTATTAGTAATCAGTCTTATATAGATCTATAATGAAAAGGAGCAGCTGAGCAAGGAAAATCACAAAATGTAGTTTGAGGAGAAAAGGGCACCAGGAAGTATAATGGAGAGCTAAGTAGAGCTCAAGGAGATTAAAAGTTCAAAGAAAGGCCCTATAGTAAATGGAATGAAGGGATTGGTGACCTCAGGGAAAGGCCCCACCAAGATAAGATTTCAACTTGTGAAGAGGAATTAACGAAAAGCTTAAGTAGTGAAGAAAGCTAATGAAAATGTATTTGAACGAGGGGGTCATCTTCCGGCCCCAGCAAGCAGAAAGACTTGGCAGCTTGGCCATGTGGTTCTGGCTTTGGAGTCCAGGGTGCAAGAAAGGGGTTATGGGATTTCCCTCTGTGGCTAAGGAAAGTAGCTGAGGCTAGGAGTGTGGCAGTAGAGTCCCTGCATGGAAGCCGTGAGAGATCATTGTGTAAAAGCTGTAAAGGTTAAGTCTGGGTTGTACTGCAGACCCCAAGATATTGTTGATGCCAGAGTTGTAGGATACCTGCCAAGGAGAACTGCAGACAAGGTGTGGAAGCAGGTCAACAGAGAGAAGGGTGTTACAGTCAACAGGAGCTGGAGATCTGAAGAACACTTGGACATTAGACATGTCAATACAGAATTTGGAGTTTGCTCTGCTGGATTTTCGTCTTACTTTGATCCGGTATTTCCTCACTATGCTCCCTTTTCTCTCTTTTGGAATGGTAAAGTATATTCTGGTAAAGTATGTTGGAATTATATGATCTGCTTTTTTAATTTTGATTTGACATGGAGTTAATGTTAAGAGATAGCCATGAGTCTCAGAAGTCTTTGAATTTTGGATTTTTAAACAGTGTTGAGATTGTGATATACTATGGGGACTTTTGAAGTTGGACTGAATGCATTTTTATATTATTATATGTATACAAGGCTATGGGGACCAGGGAATGGAATGTGGTGATATAAGTAAGAATAGGTCCCATAAGCTCATATATCTGAATGTTTAGTCATCAGGGAGTGGCATTAGGCACTACTTGAGATGGATTAGGAACTGTGGTTTTGTTGGAGTAGGTATGGCCTTGTTGGAAGAAGTGTTACTGAGGTGGGCTTTGAGGGTTCAAAACCTAAGCCAGGCCCAGTGTCTCTCTCTATCTCTGTGCCTGTGGATCAAAATGTAGAACTCTCAGCTACTTCTCTATTGCCATGCCTGCCTGTATGCTGACATGCTTCCTGCCATGATGATAATGAACTAAGCCTCTGAAACTATAAGCAAGTCCCCAATTAAATGATTTCTCTTATAAAAGTTATCATGGGCATTGTGTCTCTTCACAGCAATAGAACACTGACTAAGTCAGATACCTACTCTATAAAGTGAGATATGACTTCTGGGACACATGCACAAACATACACATCTAGATTTTTGTGATGGGGCTCTCAAGAAGTTCATAAACTATAAAGTCAGACAGCAACCAAATCAGGTAACAGTGGAGCTCCTACAGAGTCCTTTAAGTGCTCCAACAGAGACAATATTGAACTAAGCAGAAGAGTGAGAGGGAAGGAAAAAGTTACATTTTGGGTTAGCTTGGAGTATCTCAGAGAAAGCAAAATTTGAACAAGTCCTTTTAGGGTAGGTATCTTTTACTAGTGAGAATGAGGGTGAGGGTGGGGAGAAAGGGCACTGTAGGTAGAATACAAGTACGTAGACACTCCTTGAACAAAGGTATAACATCTGCAGAAAGCAAAGTATGTTTTTGGGGAAAGAGGTAAACCACTGTGGCTGGGGCTTGAAAAGTTAGAATAAGTCAGCTGTGGATGGGTCTTGAAATAAAGGGGCTTGGATTCAAAACTTTAGATCAAGGAGACCCTTAGAGATTACAGGTATAAAGTTGAATAAACAGAATAAAAGTGGGATCAAGACAGAGACACATCTGCTACTATGCCATGTGCTTCTTAATCTAGTAGAAGCTCCTCAGGCTTGCAGTTCTGTAGAGAGGGGCTCTTTCCTGACTTCTTTGCCTCGCCAAATGTTCCCTTCCTCCCACAGGACCCATCTCAGACATATTCTTACCCATGAAGGTTTTGACACCTGGTAGTCAATAATTCCCTCTGTGAGCACCCTCAGAATACTGTCTGAGTCCTAGTCCACCATAGGACTTGTGATGTAAAACATTTAGAGTTAGAATTCTTCCAGGAGAGGCCTTGAGTCTCATTCATTTTTATTTCTTTCCTAATGCTTGGCATGGGCTTTGGCACTTGGGAAACTTTAGTGAATTAATTAGAGAAAGTGGATGAAGGGCAAGGAAGGATACATGGGGTTGGATGGGGAAGAGAAGATTTGGCATCAGGTGTAACTTGGTAGCAGAATATATTCTCTGTTTATTATAAACAAAGCTCTGGGTTCAATCCCTTTGCTGTGGGACAATGCTCTTGTACACCATAAAGATTTGTTACTCGTATTGGTTTAATAAAATGCTGATAGGCCAGTAGTCAGGCAGGAAGTAGAGGCAAGGAAACCAAACAAGGAGAATTATGGGAAGAGGAAAACAGAGAGTAAGTCACCTGTCAGATCACAGAGGAAGAAAGATGAGAATGCTGCACTGAGAAAGGTATCAAGGCATGTGGCTAAACACAGATAAGAATTATGGGTTAACAATTAAAAAAGGGGCACTGAAGTGAACAGAGAATTATCAACAGAAGAAGTCCAAATGGCCAAGAGACACTTAAGGTCATGT
>LOJH01062022.1:317-10914 GCA_001685095.1 Ellobius talpinus
GTCTGGTGCCCTCTTCTGGCCATCAGGCATACACACAGACAGAATATTGTATACGAAATAAATAAATAAATATTTTTAAAAAAGATTAAAAAAAGACTCTTCTAAACAATCTAATGAGACATAAGACTCCACCTTAAAAAAAAGTAAAAAGAGGGGTAGGCACATAGCTCAGTGATAAGGCACTTGTCTAGCATGTGCAGGACCCTAGAGTCAATCCCCAGTATGGGGAGGAGGTGGGAGGGAAGACTTCCAGGTTTGGGGTGGATGAAGGAACAGGGCAATAAGAACACAGTGAGTTTCCCCTAAAACATGCTGAAATGCCAGCTAGGTAGCCTGAGAGAGCTGGAGCTTCTGGGTCAGCAGGGCGGGGGCTGGACACACGCCTGTGATTCTTCTGTGTCATGAAAGGTTTTCACTAGGGAGGAAAGCAGGGATAAGGGCTCGTACAAAGTCAGGGAAAGAATGAGCTAAGCAAGAGCTCGGAGAGGAAATGGGGAGAACGAGAATGCACAGTGGACAAGCCCAGGGACGATGGCCTAATGAGCAGGTTGCAGTCGGCCTGGGATACTCTGTGAAGGGCCACACAGAGGAAAGATCAGTCCAGAACCTTCTGGTAGCTCTAAAGTATATGGAGTTCAAGGTGTCATAGCTGCTTTGAGCTCTTTGCTTGTCCACATATGTTTTTTTTTGCCACTGAGGCCACCCTGAGGGCCACTGGGTCCCCTGACACACTGTTCTCTCCTTGCAGCTTTTCATCATTTTGGTCTTGTCCTTCCTCCAACGACGCAAGCACTGTAGACAAAGAAATGACACCTTCTACCTCCTGGGGGACCGCTTTGGAATCATAGTGTGAGTGGATTCAGTGTCATCCCCTGGAGTTTGGGGTACCCTGTGGTTGGGGCCAACACAGAGAACAAGGCCACATAGCTCCGAGGATCAGGTCTTCTCCCCCTGTACCCATCTTGAACAAGGCCACATAGCTCCGAGGATCAGGTCTTCTCCCCCTGTACCCATCTTGCTCTTCCATTCTGTGCTAGGGTTTCCATCACTGTGATGAAACTCTATGACCAGAAGCAGGCTGGGGAGGAAAGGGTTTATTTGGCTTACACTTCCACCTCATAGTCCATCACTGAAGGGAGTCAGGACAGAAACTCAAACCAGCAGGAACCCAGAGTCAGGAGCTGATGCAGAGGCCACGAAAGGTGCTCCTTACTGGCTTGCTTCCCCCCTGACTTGCTCAGCCTGCTAGTTTACAGAAGCCAGAGCTAGCAGCCCAGGGGTGGCCCCACCCATAATGAGCTGGGCCCTTACACATCAATCACTAATAAGAAAATGACTTACAGTCGGATCTTATGGAGGCATTTTCTCAGCTGTGGCTCCCTCCTCTCTGTAAATGACTCTAGCTTGTGTAAGTTGACATAACATTAGCCAGTACACATCCCCTCCCTAAACAATGCTCTGAGAGTCCAGAACCTCCCAAGCCACTTCCACCATCAGCACCAAGGGCTTCACAGATAGGAAGAAACTTCTAAAGGAGATCTAGACAGCTATTGAAAGGGCCCTTCATGAAAGCTATTCCTTCATTGCCATGACAGACCTGAGACAGAGGCAACTTAAGGAAGTAGAGGCTTATTCAGGCTCACAGTTTAGGAGAGTACAGTCCGTCATGGTGAGGAAGGTGTGCAGGTTGGAGCAGCTTGGTTTGTGGGCAGAGCTCCTCACACAGGGGCCAGGTCAGGGAGCAGAAGCTACACATGAAGGAACACAGCCTATGACTTTCAAAGGCCCATTCCTACTGCCCTATCCCTGCCATCCAGAACCTTCTCTGAAGGTCTATAGCCTTCCAAAACCACACCATTGGCTGGGGACCAAGTTTTCAAACACTAGAGACAGTAAGAAATATTTCACATCCAAACCATAATGCTTTCCCACTCTGGGGACTGTGGCCACCTGGGGAAACAAGAGGCAAATGACCCAAATCAGTCACCCTTCTGGTTGGGATGGCATTATGAAGCGCATATGAGATCGTGCCCAGCTTCCAGGGCCCTCCTATCTCTGCCATTCTGCATGTTGGCACCTCTTGGCACATTTCTCTTGAGTTCTAATTATTCTGTGTCATGACTCCATCACCATCATCATCTTCATCAGCATCAGCATCTTCATGGTGGAATTAGTATTTATTGTACTGCTATTAGTCCAGATCCTGGGCCATTTTCTTTGCTTGTCTTAGTTCCATTAACCTCTCACATAGTGTAGTGGAGGTTGTGACACAGATAAGAAAACTCAGGCTCAGAGAAGCTGAATGACTTGCCTAAGACCACGGAACTAACAGGTGGACACAAGCTTTCCCTGAGACTGCTTTGATCTTCTCTGTTCCTCCTACGTCATAATCTGATCAAACCCATGCAGTAGACATCTTGAGAGCTCAGCCTCGGGAGAAGAAGCCAGGATGCCAGGATAGAGGCTAAGGGTAAGCTGGAAGGTAGGAAAAGTCCAACCACAATGCCCGAGGATGCTGGAGTACCAGCAGCTGGCTTCCTTCTGGATGCCTCTTGTGGGGCAGTCAGCTGCTCACACTCCATCAGGTGTAAGCTACACGGCAAGGCAAAGGGCTGAGACTGGCTGGCTTACTCTTTCCTACCACTGTGACCAAATATCTGAGAAAAAGCAACAGAGGGAAGGAAGAGTTCACTTGGGTCCACAGTTTAAGAAGCAATACAGTTCATCATGGCAGAGAAGACATGGCGGCAGGAATAGGAGGCAGCTTGTCACATTGCGTTTGCAGTCCAGAAGCAGAGAGAGATGGGGGCTGATTCCTGTTCACATTCTCCTGTCTTTTCAACCAGGATCCAAACTATGAGATGGGATGATATTGTCTCTATTCAGGACCAGTCAGCTAGACCTTTCTAGAAACATTATCATGGATGTACCTGTGACCTTGGCTTTCCTGGATGCAGCCACTCTGATCCTGACTTGGAATGACTGTAACAACTTACAGCCTCAGGGCGACACTGAGGGAAAGACAAGGCTAGACCTTGGCCTGGTGCGTCCAAACTCCAGCACTGACCCACCATCCTGCCAATCACGGCCAGGAAAGCACAGTCATGCCATTTCTCTACCCCTTGGGGGCATCTCCTACGTGGGAATTTCATCTGCTCTTTTTAACTTGGTCAGAGAAGTTTTTGTTTTGTTTTGTTTTGTTTTGAGACAGGGTTTCGCTGTAGTTTTAGATCCTGTCCTGGAACTAGCTCTTGTAGACCAGGCTGGCCTTGAGCTCACAGAGATCTGCCTGCGTCTGCCTCCCGAGTGCTGGGATTAAAGGTGTGTGCCACCACCGCCCCAGCTCAGAGGAATTTTTTTATATTGCTTCTTAAAGGTTTCTTTTTAGTTGTGTGAGTACAAAATGCCCTCAGAGTCCAGAGATGTAAGAGGCTCCTGGTCCTGGAGTTAACAGATACTTAGTTGTGAGTCGCCTGGCACGGGTGCTAGGGATCAAATTCAGGTCTTCCACAGAGTGGTATGCACCGCACTTATCTGCGGAGCCTGCTCTCTGGCCCCATTCTGTGTGTGTGCGGGACGTTTCCCCTAAATATTTTTTTAACCTTAATTTTTATTTTATATGCAACACCATTTCTGTTGTTTACAGGCCTCTGGATTTCGTGGGAACTTTCAGCAACCGATGGTCCTATGGAGTTGCCTTTGGGGCCACAGCCAATAAAGTCATGTTCTTGTTCTCAGAAGGCTACCAGCCCCTGGAGGTTCCACAGTGGGCCCAAGGTACCAGGCCTACCTTACACATCCTGGGGGTGTCACCTGCACATTCTTCTTGGCCTGTCGCTTACCCAAAGTCAGTGTTTAGTAGCCCACAACGCTTTCCAGATTGCCTGGGGAGCTGCCCCCAGTTAGACTTAGAGGTGCTTTGGACAAACATAACAAAGACTCAGGAAGTAGCATCTTCCTCAGCCAGTCCCCTAAGCCTGCTACCTTCTAATAGACACAGTTTCTGGGGCTTCTCCTCAAGGAAGGATGCAGGTTTCTTTGGCCACTGGCCAGAGACCTCTCTCCCCAGGCTCCGTGCATCACGTAAAGGAGCTACTGTGACCCACAGGTATGGTGAGCTCTCATACAATCCCAGAACCATCTCTGCATTGTATAAACTCCTGTGCACCTGCTGGAGCACAGTCAACACCTCCAGGAAGGCTCCTCCACTCTGCCTCCTGGGGATGGGATGTCACTGGCTTCCTTCTCTGTGTCCCTGTGGCAGGATGACTGGGACTCTGCTGCAGCTCATGTCACACCGCTCTCCTGCCGGTCTCCCCCACTGTACTGTCAGCATCTCAGAGCAAGAACACTGGCTGTTTCTGCTGTGCAGTACCTGGCCCAGGAGGGTCTCAAAGCTGACATGTAGTAAAAGTCACTGTGAATGACTAAGCCTTTCCTAGATGATGTCAGTCCATCTCAGCGCTAGCCAGTGGTGGGGCCAATGTGACCATCACGCCATAGAGAGTGCCCTCTAGTATGCATAGTCAGAGGACCACTGTGACCACCACCTTCCTCAAATGCTCTCCAGTGCACACAACATGACTGTGTGGGCCTCCATGATGCACTTGGGTGCTGTCCTTGCAGCTATTTTGGTTGCTTTCTGGTTTGTCTCTGCCTGCCATACTGTGAGCTGCTCACTTGTAAAGACTCCAGTCTTTATTTCCATGGTCAGTTGGCACCAGCCACAGGGAGAGAAGCAAGAAGGGGCTGTGGCTGAATGAAGGACATTGCTGAATTCCTCTCCCGGGGCCTAGCGCTCTTCCAGTCAGCTCTTTAGGTCATGACCGCAGCTCTCCTGGTGGCCTCTGAGTAGTGAGCAGAAGAGCCCACAGCATCTCAGCCTTGTCTCTTGCAGCCTTTGTCCTTCTCATTGGGGGCATGGAAGTCGGCCTGTCTTACTTTCCCTTCTTTGCCTGCCTGTCCTCAGAGTTCCGGTTGGTCAGCTCCATCCTGGGCTTCAGCTACTCCCTGATCTGGTAAGATGACTTTGCTGACCTTTTACTGGCCATTTTGGCCATGGCTGAGCTCTAGACAGGGGGACAGAGAAGACTTGGGGTTCTTCGCGAAGAACAACAAGGCCCAGAATGGACAGAGGTGACTTGCCAAATGTCCCATTGTTGCTTCTTCTTGGGAACACTTCTGACGCTTCCAAAGGTCTGTCCAGGACGCTGCGTGCATCCTAGGAGGATGTTTATGGTTAGAATATTCCTGGAAGCTAGGAATTGGGGAAAATAATACTCCTGAAAACTGACGAGGGTCCTCAGAGAGGGGGTAAGTGCCCCATATCCATGGCTTCTCCTAGAGAAAACTGTCATGTCTCTGCTTGACATTCGGGGCCATCCTGGCTTGGCCTCGTCTTCCTCCTTCTCCAGTCCCTAAGGATGTCCTGTCACACCTTCAGTCACTCAGTTTCCTACAGTCCATTACCTCTCCATTCACTCAACAGTCATTCTTTGTGTTCCCCAGTGAGCCAGGGAGAGAGCAGAAAAGATCCTCACGGACTCTGGACTCTGGTCCCCTGGCCTCTGGGCTTCTTCCCCTGTGTAGGGAATCTGCCTTCCACCTGGGACGATGCATGGGTCATGTTGAATATGACTTCAGCACTATATACATATGCAGAGTTGGCACCAGGGAACTTCTGTCAACTGAGTGACCTGCCTTGGGACAGTTCCACACCTGAGTCTCTGAGACTCTTCTCTCATTCCCATTCCCCCACCCACCCACTCACTCCTATATTCAGCAAGAGCCTCAGCCACAGTCAGGAGACCTAAGACCTTGTCCTGGCTCTATGGGTCTGTAAGTGGCTTGAGTAAATCCCTTGCTGTCCCTGAACTTCCGCCTCTTTCAATTCTAGAAGGTGAGAGGAGGAGCATCCTGGGTCTTCTTCCTTGGCCCACAATGACTCTGAGATGTGTCCCCCAGCAGGGCAGTTCTGGCAGATATGGTGCTCAGCTAGGCACAAGCAGGTGCTCAACCAGGAAGGGGTAGACACAGTCCTCCCAGGGGTAGCAGACAGGCTAGGAACTGTGTTCACCAGGCTGGTCTGGGTTGTGCTGGGATGGAAGCCAACCCTAAACTGTTCCTGTCCTGCAGGTTTGTGGTTACCATTCTTCAGATCTCACAGTGTCCCCATGGCCAGGTAAGTCCCTGCTGACCTCACCTCAGGGTGTTCAGTCATCACCTTGGGGCCACCAGGCTCTGTGAACTCAGACAATCCCTCTTTGGGCTTCAGGATCCCCACCTCTGGGGGAAGGGAGCAGGCATTGCTCACCCGGCTTCTGTTTCTGTAGCACCTTTCACTCCTTGCCCCGTTGGTCAGGAAGACATTGTCTCATTTGGTCCTCAAGGTGGCTCATCAAACCTGCTTTACAGGTGGCATACTTTATATGCCAACTTTGCCAAGTAAGTCACGGGAGTCAGCAGAGCTGGAAGCTGAGGCTGGGCACGGCCGATGTCAAGACCCCTCAGCCCTAGCTTCTCTTGCTATGAAACTAAAGAATCAGACAGGGGAAAGCTCTCCAGCATGACCACCCGACCTGTTGCCTTTCCCAGAGTTAGTGAAAGCTGCAAACCCAGAAAAGGAGCAAAATGAAGAGGATATTATTAGCCAGGTCCACATGGTTCTGTAAAAGCTCCATTTGGTTACACTGTGACAATTCCGGGTGCTGAGGTAATTTGGTTTCTAGCAGTAAGCGAACATATTTCTCTAGATTTTTACCTTCCCTGTCCCGTGGACCCCAGTAGGGCTCAGCCTACATTGATGATGCTAGTCATCAATGGATACTCTTTAACGGACCACCCACTGGTTACCCTTAGCAATGGCCACCTCCAGGCCAAAGCCAGATGTCTTTTAACCTCCTTCCTCGCTCCTGCCCTTTCTGCCATAACTATCCCAGCTTGTAGGCAGACATGGGCCCAGATGAAGCCTCCTCTGCACGTTTCTCCAAAGTAAAGGCTGACACCATCAGCAAGCTGCTTGTTCCTTGTCTATCCTTCCTTCTCATGGTCTTTCAGGTGTCACACTGAAGAGCTCCCAGGAAGGTTTGGGGAAGTCAGGGAGGTTATCTGGGCTCACCACCCTCACAGGATTTAACAGTGGACCATTAGATGTGTGTGGTAAAAGAGAAGTGTGGCAGAGCCTAGTTAGAAAAGTGAGCCTGGGTGGTGGGGCCCTCCATCCACATCTCTACTTGGGACTGGGAGTGCCTGGCAAACCTCTGCCCAGGAGGATGCCTCTTTCCCACTAATCCAGGGCCTGGATTCTGGGTCACAGCCTTCCTTTGGCACCTTGTTGGCTTCTCAGTCTCCCAGAGGTGCGTCTGAAATTTCAAATGTTCATGACTGCATTGGAAGAGGACAGGATCTTACTTCTAATTCGGACTCTTTCATTATGAACTGCCATGTGTTAACTTCCTCTCCAGTCCACGGAGGGACACACAGACACGAGGAGAAGCAGGAAAATACTGGCCGTGGTCAGCTGGAGAAGCGTGTGCTGGAGAAGCAGGAAAGAAAACTGCGACACCTCCATCTCAGGGCCTCTCTATCCTGTACCCTTACATCACAGCACTAAACCCCAGCTCCCGGGGGGGGGGAGACTAGGCCCCCAGAATGTGACGAACCATGAAACCAACCAGTACACGGCAAAAGCTGAGTCCTGCTAGCATTTGCCTGAAAGCAGTTTTTTTAAAAAAGAAAAGGCATTGCCAAGACGTTGCGAATGCTCCCTTGAGAAGCCTGGTACTTTCTACCTTCCTCTTCCCTTATGTCCCCGCTCCTCCCCCTCCCTTCTTCCATCACTCTCTGTTCTTCTATTTCTTTCCTTCCCCACCCCTACCCCTCCTTCCATCTACCTACTCACTCCTGTATTTCAGTCTCTCATATTTCCCAAAAGGGACATTTATTTTCTTTATTAAAACAAACAAACAAAACAAGCTGTTTTCTTTTTTTTATTTATTTATTTATTTTTTAACAAATAATTTTTCTTAAAATAAAAGGGCTCAAAGTTTTCCATCCGGGCTTCCTGGACTCCAAATCCATTTTACTCCTGACCATATAGTGGGAGCAGAGATTGCCTGAGCATGTAGAGCAAGGACTGGTTACTGCTTCGGTTGTGCAGGGAAGGAGGATGGGCAAATGGTCCCATCCATGTCTCCATAGGGGCAGCCAGGCCTCCCCTCACTACAGCCTGCTGATGGCCTCACCACCAGCTCTATTTCTGTTGCAGTATCTAGGGAGGTTCGAGACCCTCATCTTCTACTGGCCCTCACTGCTGTGCCTGGGTTTCCTGCTTGGCCGCTTCCTATACATGTTCGTTAAGGCTCTGCCAATCCGCCTGGTCCTGGAGCCGCAAACAGTGAGTACTGAACTAAATGCCGTGGTTTCCCAAGAGTTGCCCTCATAGCAAGGAAGGGGGTTCTGCTATTGCTTCCCTGCAGACCTCTCTGGTGAGAGAGAAAGGCTTCTCCGAGCAGTAGCTGGCCCAGCCTGGGCCAGGAGAGTTGAGGAGGGCCAGACCTCTGACCTTCTGAGGGAAGCAGGTGCCTCACAGAGTGGAAACCTGTCCTGAAGGATGACAGGTGCTGCGATGGCAAAACTTGAATCTCCATCCTGTCCTCCACAGCGATGACCCCTTAAGAGACCAAACCCTAGCAAGCACCTGTCAGCCAGCACGTCTCCTCCTTTCTTGCAGAAAGAAAAGTCATTGTTGGAGGCCCACCAGGCAGAGCACGTGAAGCGGCTCCTGAGCAAGCCCCGGCTGCAGTAAGCACACACCCCTTCACCCTTGCCATTAGACCAGGCCCAAGGGACAGACCCTGGGACTGTGGAGAGGCTCTGCTGACAGCAGGAACCAACCCAAAGCAGACACAAGCAGGGAGGAAAATGGGGGGCCCGGGACTCCAAAAAGACTTGAGAGGGAGTCTGTTTCAGGCTAACTGGACCGGGGACTTGAGAGACAACCTCAGAACTAGATCTTCCTAGAGCTCCCAGTGCTCTTAACTGCCCGGGCCTTGCACTGGGCAGGCCTTCCTCGGCACTCTAGACTTCAAGAGGAAAAAGACATTTCATTTTCTATTTAAAAAAAAAAGTCATTTGAGTATATTCCATTGGATCAAATCCCCTCTGAAAAATAATCCCTGTGTCTAGATGATCAGCCTACAGAGACTGGCTAAGCGTGAGTCACATGCCTCCTGCCTTGCTTCCTGGGACAGGAAGTAGTGGCAGCCTCACTTAACAAGTAAGATCCAGCTCCCGCCAGAGCTTCTGAGATAGTCCAGTCCAGCCCACCTCTCCCTCAGCCACCATCCATACTGGGTAGATCCCAGAGAAGGGATGTATCTTGTCCCAGGTCACATAGCAGCAAAGTTCCTACTGTGGTAGAGTTAGCTTTGGAGACCTATATCAAAATATTTGAAATAATACTGACATGAACAAAACCCAGATGGATTATTTCCTCATATATAAGAACTTTGGAAGTGAGCAGTCCACAGTGACCCTAGACTGCCCATGGTGTCGGCTCCCAAGCTACCTGTGTTTCTGTTCCAGCATCTTAGTACTTGCCTCCTCTCCTCGGTGGTGCCTCGTGGTCCCACAGTGCCTGGACCAGCCACGAGTCTGCACTTCCAAGGACAGACAGAAGGAAACAGGACAGAACCAAAGAGGCTCGTGTCTGTGTCAGTTCTTTCTGGGAAGTCTCCCAGAAATCCCACATCACACTCAGGGTAGCCAGACCTAGTCAGAGCTTCGAGCTGCACGAGAAGTTGGGGTTTCTGTGTTTGTTTGTTTGGGAAATTGCTCCCCCTCCAAAAAAAACCAAAAACCTCCATCCTTTGTCCTTAAGGATGAGGGGAGGTGAGAAGTGGTAGAAACTCCTTGTGTTCCTTTTCTGGTGTTCGTTCATTCACAGAGAAAGAGAAAAGTCTTGGTTCCAAACCAGGGTATACGAGTGGGACCCCTGCTTCCAGTTCCCCAGCAGGATGATCGGGACCCTCGTGCTGGCATCCATTTGCCTGTACCTTGTAAGTAGCTCCATGAACCGCCTCTCTTGTGTAAACAGAGTGTCTGGGCTGCAGTCACCCAGTCTCTGGGACAAGCCCAGTGTGCTAAAGCTTGGGTCAGATGGCAGTGTGGTGAGTTAAGGAATTGCAATTCTGCAACCTCTCTTTTTACCTGCAAGGACGCTTTGCCCGTGGTGACAGTCACAGGAGAGCTCGCTATCCAGGGCAAATGGAACTGGTGGTGGCTCACACACCTTTAATCCCAGCACATGGGAGACAGAGACAGGTGGCTCTCTTAGCTCAAGGCTAATCTATTCCATATAGTTCCAGGCTAACCAGGGCTTCAGAGTGAGACCCTGTCTAAAAAAAAGTCCGTGTGATAAAATTTAGCATTTGATGGGGCTGGAGAGATGGCTCAGTAGTTAAGAGCACTGACTGCCTTTCCAGAGGACCTGGGCTCAGTTCCCAGCACCCAGATGACAGCTCAACCTGTCTGTAGCTCTAGCTCCAGGGGATCTGACACCCTCACACAGACACACATGCAGGCAAAACACCAATGC
>LOJH01062023.1:0-10914 GCA_001685095.1 Ellobius talpinus
TATTTCGGGGTATAAGCTAGCCGTGCGGGAGCTGGGCTGGAAGAAAAGCAGGCCTGCTAGCCTCATCACTACAATCGGCACCCAACGTGGAGCTCGAACTCACGATCCTGAGATTAAGAGTCTCATGCTCTACCAACTGAGTTAGCCAGGCAGGAGCCGGGCAGGACAAAAAGCAGGCCCGTGTTCCCCACACAGAGATGTATCTTACAGATGGAAGTGAAGGAAAGTCAAAGTAAATATGAATACCTAGAGGCAGACTCTATCTGTGACTTTAGACACATGGGTCCTTTGAAGTGATGACATTAAAGGGGTCTTTGGACATCGGTGAAAGGTCATATACACATATCTAGGAATTTTTGAGGGGGGTAAATAGTTTTTTCCCACTGTACTTTCATAGAACGACACAATCCTTGGTTTGGAAGGAACTTTGTGGGCTGTCAAACTCAATCATATTTCCCAAGCAGAAATCTTGATGACTCCCAATTCTCCTTAGGATTTTAAAAATGCATACCAGAAGAACCAAATTAAGTCTTACTGACAACCAGGGTATTCCAAGTTGCAGAATTTTTTGAAGTCACTTTCCCTGTTGCTTTGGATATAAATGAAACCTAACTTCTAAAAATTCACCTTAATCTCTTCATTGATACCTTAAGTCTCAAATCTGAATTGCAATAAATAAGGTGTCTGTGTCAGGTGCATGAGGACAGGTTGTGATTGGCTGCTTGACCCCACCTCATGAATGATTTCTTCCCTATGAATGTTCAGAATGATAGCTAAGCCAATGGAATGAATACACTGGGTACATACTGCTATATACATTATTGAATATAATAATGTTCTGGGGGTCTCCCAGTCAAAAGCATTCAGAATTTTGGCAAATAGAGTCAATATTTACTGAGTATTGACTGTAAAATGATAAAGGGTTTGGAACTATTTCTCTAGAAGAATAGAAACCTATTTGCTAATAGATAATAATTGTCCTAAATAAATTGCTAATCAACCATTGTGAACTTAATTCTAGAGGACAGAATAAAAGACAAAACACATAGAAAGGAAATAAAGCAAAATATTAGTTTCCTCACTATGTCAATCACAGGTTAGTTGGGAGAAGGTAAATGGTGAGATCCTTGGGAAACCTTAAAAACCTGTCATTCATTCATTTATCATGAAGGGAGGCATATCATGTTGGGAAAGATGTATCATTTGATAGTGCCTCCCTATATGAGATCATGAACAGACCAGAGGGTTCAAAAGTGAGCGACAGAATAATCCTTTAAAATCCCACTTCTCACCACTTAAAGAGGAATAAAAATGCTTAAACCACCTTTTATTTTTACTTAATTAGTGACTTTCACTTTTGGAAGTCTGCAATGCTGGCGATGATTTTCACATGAATCAATACATACAGTCTTGGCTCTAGATTCATAGTCCTACCACTTCTGTCAGCTTATGGAACATGGAGAAAATTCACTACAGGTTTTAATAGGTTTAGAACTACGCTGATCTTAAAATTCAGTGTCTCAAATTGCTATCAGACCACCCTAAATATGGAAAAGGAAGCGCCAATATCCTGCATTTAAACCAGCTTTCCTCGGGGGAGGTGATCTGGTTGCAGCAAACTGCAAACCGTGGAACCTTATTCCCATGGTCCCTGCACACTCCACTTCTAAGACATATTAGGCATGTTTCAGGAGTTCACTTCAAACAAGTTGTAGGCAGTCATGTATATGAGAGTAATTTAAGGTTATCACTCAGCTCATCTCCTCTTGGTGTAGTCTCTCAAAACAATTCCCCATTTTCTCAGTACTCTCTCCTTCTAGATACCTTTAGAAAACAGTTAAATATGTATACATACATAATTGGAAAAATACAGGTACATCACACTTCTTCCCAGATGTTATGTATTTTTACCTCACAGAGTTGACATAGGCAAGATTGAGAGGCATGGAAGCTCCACACCCTTGTTCCTCCCATTGGCAGGTTAGTTAAAAACAACTACAAAGGGCCTAGAATAGTTTTATTCAAGCTCTAGAAATCAGTAAAATTTCAAGAGCACCAAGTGAACGTACTACTCACTGGTAGAAAGAAACATCACAATCAGACGGTGGGTGGAAATTCTATGGTGTTTGTTGTGACTCGGACTTTACCTGCCTAGTGTGCCATGGCTGTTAGCAAGTGGCCAATCCCAGCTGCCTGGAAGAAACTAACAGGAACATGTTCTTGGTGCTATAATTTGTCTGTTAGCTATCTCAATCTTCAGTTTCTGTCTGTCTTGATTTACAGCTCAGACAAGAAATGGTAACAAATTTGGATCTAAGACTGATAAAGACTTGAAAGAAAATGACATGTGTTAGCATGCTACAGGGAACTCCAGACCTATAGGCACTGAGGGTATGAGCATAGGGTTATGGAGAGAGGAATATGATAGGACATCCAAAGTGCCAAGAACAAAAAACTAGATTGAAAGACCTTGGAAAATTAGTTAAGGCACTTAAAAGCACCTAAGTAGTGTAGTGGTTGGGGAAGCCTAAAAACAAACAAACAACATTTGCCTGGGACAGAGACAGGTAGGTCCTGGTAATACCTCTAATCTAGATGATTCCAAGCCTGGTGGTGGGGCACTAGTTATGAAAAGTCATCAAGATCACCTTGCAAAGACTGAAAAGGTACAAGACACATTCCAAAACCACAGGAAATCATGGCCCAATCAAAAGGACAAAATAATGTCTAGAAACCACACTGAAGAATCTCAGCTGTCACATTTATCGGGCAGTGACATTTAAGCAGTGTACTTACATATACTGAAAGAGCTCAAGGAAAATATAGACAAAGAACAAGGAGAAATCAGGAAGATGAAATAGAAGCAAAATTAGAATGTCAACAGATCTAGAAATTGCGTCTAACAATCAATGAACAGAAACTCTGGAGCTTAACATAAAAGAAATAGAGTGAAATTCAGTACAAGATTTCAATAGCAGACATGATTATATGGAAGAAAGAATCAGTAACTTGAAAACTTGCCATATTCACTCTGAACTTAACAAACAAGAGAGTGAAGAAAATCTAAAAGGACCTAAGGGAGTTCTTGGGTCATTGACAGGTTTCAAAACAAGAGGGGAGAAAGGTAGTGAGGCTGTCAAAGAAATGATAGCTGTAACTTTCCAAACTCAGTACCATAATGACATGCAAACACAAAAGAAGACTAAGGGAGAGAAAGGCAAAGACAATCAAGATACAGCATAACCAAACTGCAAAGCACCCATAGCCAGAAATAAGAAATCTGAAGAATAACAGCTGCACAATAAATAACAAGAGATGGTCATAATATACTCATTTTCAAGCTAGAAGAAAGAATTTGGAAGTTTTTGTCACAAAATAAAGGTAAAGATAAAAGACAGTTTTTATCACAAAATAAAGGTAAAGATAAAAGACAGTTTTGCCTGAGTAACTATTATATAGTATATATACATGCATTGTTGTAGACTATTAGCTAAATATGTGTTACATTTATTTAGGCTGTGTGACATTTGTTTAATAATGCAAAGGCGTGTTGCATTCTTTTATGTTGCATTTGTTGAACTCTGTGAAGCTGTGTTACTTTGCCTGTCGAAAACACCTGATTGATCTAATAAAGAGCTGAACAGATAAAAGTAAGGCAGGACGAATGATAGGCATGGCTCGCAGGCAGAGAGAATAAATAGAAGAAGTAAAAGAGAAAAAAAATCAAGAAGCAAGAAAAGAATGTGAGGAGCCGGTCACCCAGCTACACAGCAAGCCATGGATAAAGAAGTAAACAAAGGTATACAGAAATAGAGAAAGATAAAAGCCTAGAGGAAAGAGATAGAAGGAATAATACAAGTTAAGAAAAGCTGGCTAGAAACAGGCCAAACTAAGGCCAGACATTCATAAGAAAAAATAAGATTTCATGTGGTTTATCTGGGAGTTGGATAGTGGTCATCCAAAAAGCAAAGAGCCATAAGAGTCAAAGAGTAAAACAAAACAAAACAAAGCAAAACAAGGAAAACAAGAAAACAAAAACAAAAAGCAACCAACTATAATGTATCACTGGAAAAATCAACTAGTATGACATATGTATGTACAATAACTATACTTTTATGTATCATTGAGTTCAGAAACAACTATTGAAATAGAAAGACAGAAAATATAGGGAGGTGAAAAACAGAAAGAAAAGTTATACCATGTGCAAGTATAAGTGTGTCTCTCCACACACAACTTATGGGCCAGTGACAATGAGGTGATGTGTTGAAAGCACTAAAGGAGAAGAAACCACGACAATTTCATAGTCACTAAAACTGTTGTTTAGACTGAGAAAGAAATTAAGGCGCTCCAGACAAACAAAATCAAAAATAGTTCCTTATCTTAGAGCTGTCCCCAAAGAAATGTGAACCGATATCCTTGGACTAAGTGAAAAGAAGCTAGGGATAACTAAAAACCTTATGAATTTTTAAGAAAACATAGATACATAGACAACATTTGTGAAACGTATTGTTTGAATTTTAGTTTATAATTTACCTTCAATTTTGACATAAGTTTAAAAATGCCCAAGTGTGCAACACACTCATACACACACACATATAATCTGTGACCTCGAGAACATAGAGTGGTGGAGAGCTACAGAATGTAGAATAAATTTTAATGTGATTAGACATTAATTTAACAGATTGCTATAATTTAGGTTAAATGAGTATACGTATTTCCCCCATGGTAACTATAAATGAAACAAGATAGACAGACAGACAGACAGACAGATGAGGGGATTTATTGGGGGAAACCTGCTCTTATTACCATGGAAGCACAGAAGTCTCATGCAGGCCGTATGGAGAGTAGAGATCCTGAGATGCAAGAGCCATAACTCAGTTTTATTTCCAAAGCTTCAGAGCCAAGGGAACTGATGACGCATTTCCTAATTTCTTATCCAAAGATGAAAATTGTTGAAAGTTTTGGAGTCTATGTCGTGGAGAACTTGAAGTTCTATCTGTTTATGTTTTCATTTGTACTTTTAGTTTGAAAGGGATGTGTGCATAATTGTGTATGTGTGCATATGTGTATGTGAATGTATATGTATGTGAGATTATGTGTATGTATATGTGTATGAGTGTATGTGTAAATATGTATGCGTGTATGTGTATGTGTGTGTGTGTTCATCCATAGGCATGCAGCTGTCTGTACATGTCTTGGAGGCCAGACATGAAATCAGGTGTCATCCTCAGTCCCACTCTACCTTATCTTTGGAGATAGGGCCCCCCAAACCTGGCTAGGCTGGCTGCCCAGTGGTCTTCTGTAATCCTCATGTTTCTACTTCCCCAGCACTGATATTGCAGACACACTGCTCCACACAGCTTTTTACATGAGTGTTAAGGATTGAAACCCAGGCCCCTAAGTTTGTGTGTCTACTATTTTGCTGACTCAGCCATATTCTCAGTCCGTTTATTTGGATTTGGGGGACACGGTCTCATGGAGCCCAGGCTGGCCTTGAACTCCTGACCCTCCTGTCTATCTTCCTAGTACTATAATTGCAGGCATGCACCTCCATTCCCAGATCAAGAAGCTAAAGTTGTCATGTCCAAATAAAGCAGATAAAGCAGGAGCCAGATAAAGAGAGGAGAGGATGAAGAATATTCTATTCTTTACTCTTTTGTGTTGTTATTCAATCTGGGTGCTCAGCCAATTAGATGAAGCCTACCTGAGTTGAGGCAAAATCTTCTCTGTTTACACCCAGACCCCTTTCCTCATAAACACACTTCAGATTCATCCTGAGGGGGTGTTTTACTGGGGCTCTAGGTGTCCCTTAAGCCAGTCATGAAAATATTTAAGTTAACAATCACACTCCAAAGTCAAAGGACACAAATTGTGGGAATGGATTAAAGACAATGTTCAGCTATATGCTAGCTATAAGAGACTCACTTTAGACGGAAAGTAATAGGACAGAGAGAGGTAGTGCAGGCCAACATTGCCAAATCAGAGCAGAGTGAACGCATCTGCATCAGACAGAGGGGATTTTAAATAAAACTTGTTGCTTGAGACAAAGAATGATTTTATGTAAGAATAAGAGTCAATTCACCAAGAAGATATAATGTTAAATATCAGAGGTTAAAAATAAGTTAGACATGAAAGCACTGACAGGAAAAATAGGTCATGCTACAACAAGATAGCATGAAAATTTAATACTCTAGCTACAGTATTGTATAGAAAACCAATTAGAAGACAAGGAAATGGAGAAACTTTTTAAAATATCTTACAGACTAACTGGATCCAATACAAAAAGCTAGAACACTTCACAAGGCATAACAGAATATCGTTTTTAGTGCACTTGAGATATTCTCTATCATAAACTATATGTTAGATCACAAAGTAAGGCTTAGAAAATTTAGAAAGGACAGAAACCATACAAAATGTCACTTATTATCACAGGGAATGGAAATGAGAAATCAGTAGCTGAAGAAACATTAGAAATTTTATAATATGTCAAAATTAAAAAATATACTAATAAAAATAGCCAAAGAAGAAATTAGAAGGACAACTTTCCAGGGTATATTGAGACAAACAAAAATAAAAACTCAACATTCCAAACTTGCATGATGATTGGCAAGTGGTGCTATAAAGTAAATTTATAGTTGTAAAAACTAACATTAAAAAAAAATCTCAGGAAGGAAAGATGGCTCAGCTCTTAAAGGCTAGACTTACACTGCCACCCCCTTCAAAATCTCAAATCAACAACATAGTTATCATAATGAAGAAAGTGGAAGTTAGCAAAAATAATTTAGAAAATAGAGAGAAAAACAATGGAATAAAGAGGTGGTCCTTAAAGGAAGATAAATGAAACACTCATTTTTAAAAAGAAGAAATGATGAGTAATGACAATAGGAATAAATGGGGGGATATAACAGTATTGTAGAGAAGCAAATGAACAAAAAAGATTATAGGCAACCCCCGAACCACTGTATGCCACTAAATGAAACACTATAGATGAAATGGAATCATTCTTCAAAACCCACGCTCTACTCAGGCCTGCTCGAAGAGAAATAGGAAACGAGACTAGAACCACAAGTAGGCTGGAGATTTGAACCAGTAACTGTAGAACTCCCAGCAAAGAAAGGTCTAGGACGAGATGGCTTTACTAGTAGTTCTTTACAAACATGTAAACTGTTAATCCCTGGCCTCCTCAAACTCTCCCTCTACACCTTCAAAGAGGGGGGGAACATTAACAAAGGGAAGACTTCCTAGCCTATTCCATGAGGCCAGCATAATTTTGATACCACATACAACAATGACTTAGGAAAGAGCTTTAAAGGGCAGTTACCATGATGAATGCTAGTCTCTTGGGAATACAGAAAACATTAGCAAACAGAATACAATAACATATTGAAAGGATTGTACACCATGACCAGGTAAAGTCTGTTTCAGGAATGCAGTGGTGGTTTGACGTATGAATCTCAGTCACTGCAATGCACCACAGCTAAGGGAGGCAACACACACCTATAATCTCAGAACTTGGGAAGTGAAGGCTTGTGGATCAAGAGCTCAAGAGCATCCTCATTCATATAGGGGATTAAAGGATAACAAGAACTACAAGAGACAAGGTCTCATAAACTAAACAAAACATTAACAGAGTGGAAAAAAATCATTATATCAATTAAGTCAGGAAAACACCTGACAAAAAAATAACCATGTTGCATGATGAAAACACTCAACAAAGTTCATGGGACTTGCCTAAATATGATAAAGGCCAAAAGTAAGAAACTCAGTGCCTAAAGGATATTCGATGTTGATTCACTGCAGACTTCTTTCAGCTCAGGAACCTCTGCTTCCACTACTTCTATTCAAAATAGTTGTAAAAAGAAAATAAAAAGGCATTCACACTCTAGTGGAAGAAGAGAAATTATCTTTGCTTGCAGATGACGTGATTTTATATGTAGAAAACCATGAAGATCACACACCTAATCACACGTAACACTGCTGGTATCATTTAAAAAAAAAACAGCCGCGTTTCTAAAAATTATGTAGTACAAAGTAAGCATGCAAAAATTGATTGCCTTTCTATACATTAAAAATGATTAACCCCAGAAGGAAATTAAAGAAATGGGCCATTTGTAATAGCTTCTACAAGAATGAAACACTCAAAAATAAATGCATCCCACAATACAAAAAATTATACCGTGAAAACTGCAAAAATGCCTCTGAAAGAAATTAAGACACAAATAACCCGTGTAAGGTCACATGTGCCTGCAGTCCCAGTATCTGAGAGGCAGAAACAAGAGTATCATGAGTTTGAGGGTAGCCTGCACTACAAAGGTAAGTTTTGGCCCAGCCTGGAATACACAGAGAGATCCTCAGTAAGAAGAGGAAGTTAAAGCAAACAGGAAGGGGGGAATTAAGAGAGGAGGGAAGAGAGAAATCCCTCCTGTTCCCAAATTATATTTAAAATGACTAAAATGCTTACAACCACTCAAAGCAATGAAAAGATTCAGTATATTCCCACTAAACTTCCAATGGCATTCTTTTTATTTTCTCCTCTTTCTTCAGTGGGGAGGAGTGCTTTTCCCGACAGGGTTTCTCTCTGTAGCCCTGGCTGTCCTAGAACTCACTCTGTAGACCAGGCTGAATTCAAACTCACAGAGATGCACCAACCTCTTATAACAATAAGAAAATTTACCCTAGAATTTATATAGACATTCAAGTGACCAAAACAGACAAAAATCTTCCCCCCCAAAAAATGATGAAGGCAGAATTCTAACCACTTGCTGATATCTGAATCACTACAAAGCTAGACAGCAATGCAGGAGCATAAAGACAGATGTACAGACCGACGGAATAAACCAGAAACACCCAGAAAGGAACAATCCTTATAATCTCAAATGATTTTGACAAGTGCGTCATGACTGTTTAGTGGGATAAATATGGCCTCTTCACTGAAGTATTAGGAATGAGAAGAATTGACACTGGACCTTTATTCTACACCACACTAAGATATCTTCCTCTACTGTCCAATTGAACATGTGCTTACAGATTAATTCAAAATTTTTTGATTAAAAAATTTAGAAGACACAAGGGAGAAAGTTCTTCCTGGTATTAGATTTGGCCATGATGTCTTTTGCAATAACATCAAAAGCACAAGTAACAAAAACAGAGAGAAAAATTTGAATTCATAATTGTTTAGGCTTTTTCCACCAAAAGACACTGTCAACAGAGGACAAAACAACTTATTTTTCCAGGGTGGCTCAAGATATGGAGATAAGGCAAAAATATTTTTGAAGTAAAAAGTAATTCTTTTACTATTTCCAATATAGAATCTTGGAACATAAAATGAACCAGAGCTGGGGGTTAAAAAGATGGAAATAGCCCACACCAGACCAGGAGGTCCAACTCCTTGTTGTACAAACACTACCCACAGCTTTCTTGCAGCTCACAAAAGACAGGAAAACAAGGCTTTTTTACATGCAACAGTATGCTTCACTGGTACCAACCACAGTACGCTTTTATCTCAGAGTCAGTAACTTGGGCTACAAGGGTACAGGGTGAAGAGCTGGGGAGAGCACAGAGTACACCGTAGCCGGTGAGTGAGGCCTTCCAAAGAGGGACCCTCATCCCTGATTCCAGAGTCCCTGATCCCCGGTTCCAAACAGGGGCCCTGATCCCTGATTGCTCAGGAGACAAAATGGGGGAAGTTCTGCTTGAAAGATACTCTGTTATAATTTTAAAGTCCTGTATTTATATTTATTTTTATGCTTAAGAAGAGTTAACTATTTCTAGCTTCTTCTGTCCCCAAACCTTCACTGAAGAAAGCTGTTGCTTTGTGAGACTGCTGGGTAGTTGTATCTGTAAATACTGAATTACCACCATATTGCTTCCAAAAAAGGCCAAGGGCACCAAAGAGGAATACTCAAAGGCCATGCACAGTGGACTCAAGATCGTGACTTCCTGTCAGTTCGCTGCCAGCCTAATATTGGACAAAATGCAAAGATCTCCACCGGAAGGATCTGATTCCTTTCCTCCTTGCCCTTTTCTTCCAAGGGTGCAACAAGACTGAATTCATAATGAGGGTAGCAGGGTCCTTTTGGGCTGATCCTTCTCTTGCATTCTTAGTACTCATGAGCATGTCATAAAACCTTAAGAAGAGAGACAGAAGATAAAGAGGAAGAGGAAGAAGAGAGGGAGAAAGAAGAGGCAGCAATATGACTCAGTGGATTAAGAGGCTGTAGAACAAGAATGAAGACTTGAGTTCATACCCCTACAACCCATGCAGATGCTGGGCAGGGTAGAAGCTGGGCAGGGCAGTTTGCTCTTTGACTCCAGCACTGAAAGGGCAAAGACAGGTACATCTCCAGAGCCATGGGCCAGCTACTTTACTCAATCAGCGAGGTGAAGAGCTGCAGATTCAGTGAGAGACCCTTTCTCAAAATGTAGGATGTTGACCAGGAGAAGAAAGCATTCCACATGGAATTCTGACCTTCACAAACATGCATGCATGTACATGTGCACACACATGTATACACATTCACACACAAACATATGCATGCACTTTCACCATACACATACACACACACACAGTGAGAGAGAGTGCTGATTACTTCATTTTAAAAAGTCACCAAGCAAGCTGAATAAAAGAAATCAAGCAAGGCATGGTGGTGTGTAATCCCATCACTCAGGAGGGACGCTGCAAGTTTGAGATCAGCAAGGTTGACATAATGGGTTTCCTAACAACCTGGGCTACCTAGTAAGACCTCCTCTCAACAACAAACACAAAAGGGGAAGGGTTGCATGGTTTGTGTATTTATAGATAGCTTCTTATTACTGTAGAGTTATATATGGAACCTTTATGGTTCCAAGAACTAGATGAATAATAATTTTAAATAATGGAAATAAAACTTCTTCCAGAGAGAGAGAGAGAGAGAG
>LOJH01062025.1:0-10914 GCA_001685095.1 Ellobius talpinus
ATGCATGGCCTAAATGACTCTTATATACATACTTATAATATATCATTCAGTACTACTATTACAATAGGATTTCCCATGTGTACCCCAGAGGGACTTGCAGTTTATAAACTTCCTTAGTTCCCTAAGTGTTAAGATGACAGTTACAGGCTTTTAAGCATGTTTAGCTGGTACTATATTTGTATTGTTGTTTTCTCCCTAGATCTTATAAGGCCACGAGATACATACCAATTTTTTGTGGAGCAACATGGTTTAAAAGTTTTTAAAACGTTGGATACAGCAGTCTTTTCTACTGGAAAATTGATTTTAGGACCCCATGAAGAAAAAGGAAAGCAGCATGTTGGCCAAGATATATTGGTGAGTATATTTCTCCATTTATTTCTAGAAGTGCAACTGATTTTTTTTCTCTGATGATGCGTTGAAATTCTATTTACCTGGTAGTGAAATCCCATTGTTATACTGCACAAAGAAATCTTTTCCTTTATTAAATCTGTTGCGGTTAACTAGTCAGTAATTATTTAAAAATACCTGTACAGTGCATAGCACAACCTTGAGGTTCAGTGGTTTGAGGTGTGATTGTTAAGAGAATCTTAGAATACAGATTTGCAAATAAAGAAGTAGAACTTTAGAGCTGCAGGGAACGATAGAGATTAAGGTTTGTGAATTTCTGTAATCATGTGGTTGAGGATCAAAGAGTTTTAAAATGATTTAAATAGTTAGAGTGCTCTGGAGGCAAAGAACTAGCTGCCTCCCTCTTGTACCTAACAGGCTCTGAAGTTGCCCCTCTTTTCTTTCTCCCTCTCCCTTTGTCTCAGTATCTACTGTGTACACATGTGTGCTGTGCATATGTTCATGAGTGCTGTTAACACTTCATTCTAAACATGATAAGTGTAAAATTTACGAAGTTTATTTTAAGGATATTTATATTATGCCGTCATTGTAGCAATATTATAATTAAGGGACATTGTAAGAATAATTTATTATCGCATCATTATAACTAGAATCAATTAAAATAATTTTAGTGTTAATGTTCTGTAGCTTTATGTCTGTGTGGTATATGCACATATGGCAGGGTGCAGAGACCAGATGGTGTCCTGCTAAATTACTCTTATTCCTGTGAGACAGGGTCTCACTGAACATGGCGTTAGGTTGACAAACTACAAGCCCAACTATTCTCCTGCCTTGTACCTCCACCTTTCCCTGCAGTGCTGGGGTTACAAGCACACATTTCACACCTGAGTTTTGACATAGGTGCTGGTGCACACTCTTTGCAGCAAGTGCTCTTTCCCATTTCTCTGGCTCCTATTCCAGGGTTCTTAATGATTTATTTAATTCAGTGGATTAAACAATAACTAATGATGAAGACATTGTATATCATCACCAACCTAATGATAGTTACCTGTTAAATTATAATGCCCTTATTCAAAAGGAAATTTAAATAATAAATATTTGAAATATTTAACCTGGTTAGTATTAAAAGGGATTCACATCTTAAGACAAATGACACTATAATGAATTAATAGAATTTAACTAGAAAAATACCTAACTTTCTATTAGAGTACAAACTGATTATGTACATTCATTTGTAATACTACTTATAATTGGAAAATTTGGAAAAGAAAAACATATACAGGAAGAAAAATGACTATTTTTATTTTGGGTTAATAGCATAAATATGTGGCAAAATAAAGTTATATAACTTCAAATGTGATCTAAGAAGTATTTGTACATTTAAAAACTATCTCAAATGTATCTTTAATACTAGCTATATGAGAATTTTTTTGGCTAAAGTTCTAAAGCAAATTTTTAATTTATATATATCTTTCTATTTTCCTTCTGTTTGCTTTACTGTGTGTTATGAATGGAACTTTAGGGTTTAGTGTGTGCTAGACAAGCTTTCTTCCATTGAGCTGCATCTTTAGCCCCTGATCAGAATGAAAATATAAATGGCAAGAAAACAGAATACGTGTTACTATGTGATTGGTTATTAGCTTTGAGTACTCATTTTTAACTGCAAATTGGAATTAAATATTTTCTTAATAATGGGAACATTTTTCTTAATTTTTAGGTTAGCATACAAAGTATTTTTGCATTTTTTAAAAGCTTTAAGCACACTTGATATGATTTTTGAAAAACAAAAAGAGACAAGAAGAGAACCCCAGCATTTGCCTTTAACTTTTTCCAGGTACAATGGTAGAGACGCTGTCTAAAGGAGGAGGAGAAGGAGATCAAACCAAAGGAAGATTATTTAGCAATGTACTAGTAGACTTGATTATGGATCTTTCCTAAAAAGCAGAAAGGCACTGAAAATAGGAAGTAGGAAAGGTAAGGAGGGCCATCAGGATGATTCAGTGAGTAAAGGTGCCTGCTGCCAAGCTTGGCAGCTTTGGGAAGGGGAGAACTGGTTTCTACAGTTCCTACAGGTGGACTGTGGCCTGTAAACCGCCCCCCTCCAAATAAAATGAAATAAATGTTAGATTTAAAAAAACGATGTGAAGAACACAACAAAACATGAAAATGTACTCAAATTGTAGGAATGTTAAAGTGAGAATTTCTTTTATTTTTGCTTTTTTAAAAGATCTGGAAATACAGTTTAAACATTATAAATAAATAGTCCAAAACTAAGACAAACAAACAAACAGTCAACTGCCCCACATTAACTATTTCTCCATTTCTTGTGGGAAATGCCCAATTTGGGCCTTTGTTTAGGCTTTGGATGTTTTTTATCATGGCATACATGATGGAAGACTATCAGAGATGAACAGGATTCGGTAATAACGTCTCAGCATCCAGCTTGAAGATGCTCTCCCACTGGCCAAAGATGAAAGAACACTTTTTGGGTTGACATCCTTCAGTTCTGTCTGAGTCCATCACTGTTAGATAGCCTCCAAAAGAAAACCTAATGTGTTAATTCTGGAGGATTCTTGGAAGCTGCTCATCATGTTCCCAGCTGATAGTCAAGCCAAGGAGGGCAAAAATCAATCCTTTATTCTTCTTTTCCCATACATAGTCTGAAGTGAGGTAGGCCGACAATAGGTAAGAATTTCTTGTTAGGAATGCTTAGTTACTGAGTGAACATGGAATGCTGCGCTTGAAATAATCACCATTTTGTGTCCTTGATAAACTAAAGTGGGCCCTGAGCATCAGTGGCTGCTGGCATCTGTAAGGAACATAGCTAGACATGTATTTCCTGATAGAAAAATAGTGTTGTAAGTAGTCTTAATGTCTTTAAAATACATAGAAACTGGAAGAAAATAACATGGAATCATAGGTCTCTAGATCAAACTACTATTTCACGGGGAATGAAAGAGCTGAAAGTGAATATAATAAACAAAGTTCTGCTGTATGAAGATTTTATGATCAGTTACTTAATCTATTGTATATGAGAGCAATAGGAATTGAAAAGAGAGAGAGGACCAGGTAAAACCTCTACGTCAGGGCTTCCCAGCATGGCATGGTTAATGTTTTTCCCTGGGTGATTGTCTTTATTGTAGCAGGGAACTATTCTATATATAGACGGGCATTTAGAAACTTCCCTGGTTTCTCTCTATTGGTACCACACTAGGCGGTGACAGTTACGTTTTCAGAAACTGTTTTATCCTAAGGAGAACAATCAGCCTTGATTGAGACCACTGCTATTAACTGAAAGGTCTGATCAGTAACTGTGTGTACCTCTACTGTGTGTGTACCCTAGTCTCAAAACCAAACAAAACAAAAAGCCCTTGAAAATATGTTGAAGACATAAGTGGAATTTTTGAATGTTAATTTTTGTGATGACAGTATTGTGGTTATATATATCTTTATAAAGGACTTAATCTTTTAGTACACAGTACTGCTTTTAACTTATCTGTGCTAGGCTTTCTTCTCAAATATTAAGTAATGAAGGAAATAGACAATATTGGACAGGCAGCTTTGCCCTTTTTTGATACATTCTATGTTTGTATGTATCAAATTCTTTTTTTGTGTGTGAATGTGCTTGTGTGTTGGTGGTGGGTGCATGTGTATGGGTAGGGTATACGTATACGTAGGAATCAGGAGTTGATAGCAGTTGCTTTTCTACTTTATTCTTTGAGATAAAGTTTTTACTCAACCTGAAGCTCACCAATTGGCTGGCCTGGCTGGGTGATGATACCCTAGGACCCTCCTGTCTTCACCACCCAAGCACTGGTGTTATAGGCGTGTACTATGCTACCTGGTTTTTTTTTGTTGTTGTTGTTTTGTTTTGTTTTACTGTGGTACTAGGGATCTGAATTCAGGTCCTCATGCTTGTGTTTACTACCTGAACTATCTCCAGCCCCTCAAAAATTTGTTTTATAATATATTTGAAACATGCTTATTTAGTTTAATTTTTATTGTTTTTCAGCAGAGTTAAAAAGCAGTACATAGAGAGTAATGTGATATTTTGATGCATGTGTGATATATTGTAAACTATTTAAATCAAGTTAAATATACCTATTTCTTGAAGTTTTATCATTTCTTCGTGGTAAAAATGGATAGGGGACGGTCCATGAGGCCTTAGTCCTATACAAAGAATTCAAGGCAACTAAGGAATTCTGAGAGCACAAGAAATAGACTTGTGAAGAGCACAGCATTTGGTTATCCAATACCAAATGGTCAGCCCTAAAGACATACACAAGTAACCTACAGACTCAGCAGGCTTATGTAGGAATGTATGTGGACACAGATGTACATGTGTACATGTAAGAACAAAGAAAAAAAGAGGCCATGAATGTGAAAGAGAGCAGGAGGGGTATATGGGAGGGTTTGAAGTGTGGACAGGGAAGGGAAAAACGTTGTAATTATAATCTCAAAAAATGATGTTTCTTACTGCTTTAAAAATGTACAGAGTATTCTTTTCTCTTATAGCCTTATTGTGTATCAGAGCTTTTTGCTTCTTTCTCTCTACCTGTAACTTAGCACTCATTGGGATTAACTTTTTTATATTACAGGAGTGTCTTTTCTCATTGGTGGTTTATTTTACTTAGCATAAAGATCTCTAGTTTTATTTGATGTCACAAACGATAATACTTTTTTTATTTTATGAAATGTTATTCCATCCTGTATATGTATCACATTTTGTATCTGCCTATTGGGCAGTGTTCACTTAGGTTATTTCTAGTGTTTGGGTTTTGTAGACATTAGAGCCTCAGGCACTTCTTCGATAGACTCCTTTTTTTTCCCTTTGCATATATATCCATTAGAGGAATTGCTAGGTCATATTATAGTTGTGGTATAATTTTTGAGATGTCTGTGTGGGGTTTTCCATAAGGCATGCAGTGACTTACATTTCCACCAATAGAATAGAAACATTCAATTCTCTCCATATCCTTACCAGCATTTTTTATCTTTAGCTTTTTTTGATAATAATCATTCTTTGTGGGGTGATGTGATAGATTGTAACTCTTATTTCTCTATTGATTAGTTTGTCACTCTGATATCCAAATATTAGCTATTTGAATGTTCTCATTTGATTTTTATGTAGATCTGTTTCTCATTTAATTAAAAATATTCTTAATTAAATGTTGGCAAAATGGGAAGTGGTGTGCTTAGAGAGCTAAGCTGATCAGATAAGGAAAATGATCTAGAAATATATGCATGACTTTCTAAATTCACCTTTTCTACTTGAGGCAGATTTTTAGATGACATAAGAACTAAAACATTTTTTTACTCGTTCCTCAAAAAAAATTTGGAGGAACATTTCTCCATTTAGAGAGCTATCCTTTCGTAGAGGTCAGGAATGTGAGTTGTGGCATTGGAGTGCACAATCCTAGTCCCAGTTCTGTCATTTCATTGACTTTTGAAGCTTGTCTAACCTCTGTGCTTCACACTTTTAAAACAGTATATTATCTGAAGCAAAATATTCTTGAAGGGTGCCTTAGATTAATAATAATACTATAGATTTAGTGTCTCTAAAAATGAACATTTATTTCTCAGTTTTAGAGGCTGAGATGTGTTTGTTGAAAACATACTTCCTGGTTTACATGGAGGAGAGATATAGGGGAAGGGGAAGAAGGGAGAGAGAGAGGGGCAAGCAGATGGGAGGGGAGTAGAGTGAGGAAGGGTAGAAAGAGAAAGGGAGAGAATATTCTGGTGTAATTTTAAGGGCATTAATTTCTTTCATGATGGCTCCACAATAATACCATCAAATTGGGAATAAGACTTCAAAGTACAAAATTTGATGATAAACCTAACAGTAGGCACATCATAAAATTTGGATACTTTATGTTTATTTTTGTGGCCTCCAAAATAGATAACTGTCTACATATAAATAAATTGGGAAATTAGCCATCTTTGAATTTGAAGCCAACATAATTGAAAAGTAAATTTATCCTATTTCTTTCTTATTCTTGATGTTAAAATATGTGAGATGGGCTTTTTGTTTTGTCTTGTCATCCCCCACACCCACAAGATGGATTTGTGATGTGTATGTCCTTCTGTATATGTGTTGCTTTTATTGGTTGATGAATAAAGCTGCTTTGGCCTGTGGCAGGGCAGAATATATCCCTGGAAGGGATATATATAGAGAGAAGGCAGAGTCAAGGAGACTCCATGTAGCTGCCAAAGGAGAAGGACCCAGAACCTTTCCAGTAAGTCCTTGTGGCAGTACACAGATGAATAGAAATGGGTTAATTTAAGATACAAGAGTTAGCCAGGAATATGCCTATGCTATTGGCTAAGCAGTGTTGTAATTAATACAGTTTATACATGATTATTTGGGTCTGAGCAGTTGAGAAATGAAAGAGCAGTCTCCTACAGATTTGGCTTCTTATCTGTGGTTCATCATTCCTGTTACATGTAATCTTTGAAGGAACATGTATAACATTTTTCTTTTTTAGTAAAGTTTACTTGTAAGATTAAGTACCGAATTTTCATGACATTGAATTCATATTAGTTTTCTGTTATTGATCTAACAAAATACAACGTACTAGTGGCTTAAAGTAGTGACCTTTGATTATCTTATTTTGCCTAGTTATACATCTGGCAGACTTGCGTGTATTGTTTATTCAGAGTATCAAGGGTTTGGAATTAAGATATTGACAGGTTTGCTTCCTTTTCTAAGGATGAACCTGTTTATTTCCTCGCAGATTTATTGATATTGTTGGGAGAATTCAGTTCCCATGTGACTATAGAACTGATGGTTTCATTTTTTCTCTGGAGGTTGGCAGCTTTTTGTTCCTTGACTTGTGCCCCCTTCTCCTTACCACCAGCAAGAGTACAAAAACCTTATGTTTAAAATTGCTCTTTCTGCCTCATTTTCTTCTCTCTCTCTCTCTCTCTCTCTCTCTGTGTGTATGTCTTGGATGTGTTTGTATGGGGATCGGTGGGTGGTATGGGTGAGTTCATCTTTGAGGGTTTGTGTGTTTAGATTTGGTTCAGTTGAAATTAAGGCTTACTCTCCGTCTCAGGGTTCTTTTGTTACATAGGATGTATTTCCAGGTTCTGGAGATTAGAATACAGACATCCATGAGGAGTCCTTATTTTTCATGTTGCATTTCATTTAAGGATTTCTGTAGCATAATTGTTGTGGTTTAATTTGAACTGAGATTTCTTTTTTTAATTCTATAGGTTTTTTATGTTAACTCTGGTGACCTTTTATGTACTTTACATGAAACAGCGTATATGATAAGTACTGGTGATTCGTTCTATGTTCCTTCAGGTAAGAACAACTAAAGCATTTTGATTCATTTTGTTACAATGACTGTGTAGTTGCTAGTGTATAGTTCCATGAATATGGAAGCTACAGTGGTCATCATGTTATTGATGCCAAAACAGTTTGATACATATCTTCCTTTTATTTTATCATTAAGTAAGTATTTATAGTGTTTTGATGTATGAAATTCAGACATGTTTATTGCTAAATAATAAAAATATTAAGTAAAAGTTGTGTTGCCTTCCAAGCTATAAGTGAAGTTTTTCCCGCAATGTTATTTCCTTTGACTTTATAGCCCTTTTTAGTTCATTGTTTTAACTCTACAGACCAGTGTACTATTAAAAGATTATAGGTCATCAGTAATAGATATTTTAATTTATTTGCTTGCTTATTCCTTCCTTCAGTAAATATGAATAACAGTGTAATATGATACCAAGTATTGTTCTTTAAGTTTGGGATAAATGAATGGAAAAGAGAGAAAACTCTTCACATTTACAAAGCTCACATTGTGATAAAGGGAATAGTAGCTATATTTATATACTTACTTTTGTGGTTCTGCGAATTGAACTGAAGTCCTTTTCTTACTGCTGGGCAAGTGCTCAGTGAGTGCATCCCCATCCCTAGCCCCGTACTTGCTGTGCACTAGGACTGTTGTGGAGACGCTTGTAAGTCTAGTAGTTTTAATGGATACCAATCTCTAATTGAAATTAGAAAGAGAAAGTCACAGTAATAATATTTAATGCAAGTAAACCTGTCATATATGACACTATCCATCTGACACTCTTGTAATATATTGCCTAATTAATTAAGAGCAGCATTTGCCTTTAAAATTATTTTATGAAAGACCTCACCTTTTATTCTTACCATTGCATGTATGTATGTGTCTGGTTTATAGGAACTTACAACATTTCTAAAGATCATTTAAAGACTGATTTCAGAATGGTTTTCTCTTCTTTTATACATTTTTTATTTATCTCTGCTTTTGTTAGAAGTTGATGGGAAATTTCTGTTCTTTCATGTCCTCTCTGAATCAGTAGGTGGTGATTCATTTTTGTGTCTGTGGATTCGTACAATTAAAATTAAATAAGTTACTTTAAGTTAGATAATTGTTTTTATTTCATATTATATGCTGTATGTGTTAAGTGGTGAAGCAATACTTCAAAAGAAATGATTCTTATGGAAATAAATATATCTTGTTACTTGAAATAATTGTATTTTCTTGTTACTTTACTTTTAGGTAATCATTACAACATTAAAAACCTCTTGAATGTGGAAAGTTGTCTTCTTTTTACTCAAATAAAGAGATGAAAAATGCATATATGTATAAAATGGTTGTTTATTGTAAATTTTTGTAACTACGATTATTTTAAAATAAAACTTTTATTTAGTTTTGAGTAAACTTGAATTAGATAATCATTTCATATTCCTGGGTAAACATTTCATAATTTTGCATGAATGTGCATACTACCTTTAGTGATTACCATTTTGAAAAAACAAAATCACTGTTCCCACAATATAACATGTTTGCTATAAAAGAACTGGTTAATATGTTTAATACTTGGTTCCAAATATAAATTTTAAAACACTGTTCATTAAATAATCGAATAGAAAACTGTAGTAAATGAGCTGAATTAATTTCCATGGCCTGCTGTAACGAAGTGATTTAAAACAATGGAAATTTGTTTTATTTTTTGCCTCAGTATTTTGAGACTTGAAGTATGACTTCATCAGGCCAATGCTCACTTCTGTAGAAGGGACTCACTCTTCTTTCTACTATCTGATTTAGTTCCTATCTTTGGCTTTCCTTGTCTTGTACCTTAAACACTTCAGTCTTTACGTCTTATCAAATGTCTTAGTTTCTTTTCTGTTGATGTGATAAGACACTATGACCAATGCAATTTATATAGGAAGGTGTTTATTTGTGGCTTGCAGTTTCGTAGGATTAGAGTCCATGACTTGTATAGGGTGAGCTTACATCTAGATCCATAAACATAAGGCAGAGAGAGAATTCCATGTGCTTTTGAAATCTCTGGGCCAACACCCAGTAACACACCTCCTCCAAAAAGGCCACACCTCCTAATCCTTCCCAAATAGTTCCACCACCATCAGCCATGCAGATTACTTCTGCACTTAGCCCAAGGTTCAATAAATACTGAATGATTGCATGGGGCAGTGAGTAATGGTCCAGTATCCTTGCATGATGATAAACACACACCTCACCAGCATGAGGTCAGGAATTGTCTAGGCCCAAATTGTTCTTTTAATAGTCTGACTGAATTGGGTTATTTGCCTAAAAATTTGGCTTTTTTCTTTTGCAATCCTGGAGTAGCTTTTGCTTATGTATCCATCTTGTGGAAATGGGAGATGAGAAGTGGAAGTCTGAGAAATAAGTACATTCAAGATAAGAATCTGTTGCTGAAGACTCCACACATCAGACACAAGACTCGGAGAAATGAAGCTGGAACTGATGTAGAATCCTTGCCTGAAGACTAGCTCTTACAGTACAAGAGGAGCTATGCAATGCCAAGGGAGAAATTTAATCAATCAGAAGTCCTACCTAGCTGTAATGCCTACAAATCACAACCGTAACCAGCATGACATGGTACTTCAGTAGTGGCACCTGTATCCTGAGGAGATCCAACAACCACTTAATTGAACTGAAGGCCTGCTCATTCAGTAGGTAGAATTCATGACTTAAAGAGTAAACCTAACCCTTTGTCTGTACTTGTTGAGGTCAAGGATCCGAGAGGAGAAACTACTACTACCACTACCTTTCTTACACCTGGATCGTTTCTGTGTTCTCAATACTTAATACTCACAAGTAAGTGTAGCTTTCATCCCTCATCAAACAAATTTCTTCTTGTAGCCAATGAAAACTATTATTGAAACCCACTAACATTCAACATGCAGGAAACAACTGACTGTGGTGCTTGACCCCAATTAATAGGTCTGCAGCACAACCACTATGTCATGGAACATTAACGGCAAGTGAGAGGACATTCTGTAGGAGCCATGACAGATGTCTGCTTTGAGATAGTACCTTCCATATAAGGAAGCTTTATGCAGGGAAGTTGCAACTGTGAAAATTTGATGTTATGGTTGCTTCTATAGGTATGTGCCACCATGCCTGGTGTTATGTAGTGCTAGGGAATTGTTCTGGATAAAATCATCTGAGAGCAGGTGTGGTGGTTTGAAAAAGGTATCCCCCATAGATCTGTCATGGCTCCTACAGAATGTCCTCTCACTTGCCGTTAATGTTCCATGAC
>LOJH01062026.1:0-10914 GCA_001685095.1 Ellobius talpinus
ATTCAACATCTCAGAGGACACCAAAAAATCAGATTCTGCAGCTTCAGGGGCCTGTCTCATAGAAGTCTCAACTCTGCCAATACAAAATGCTACCCAAATGCATGACTTAACTCATGTCAACTGGAGAGGACTCAAATACCTATACCCCTAGATCTCCACTACAGAATTAAAGAGAATTGTTCATACATGTAAGACTGCCAACAGTTTCTCTGTACCCCCCCACCTTTACAAGGGCTGAGGCAGAACCCAAGAGAGTTAGGACCCAATATCATCTGGCAAACAGATGTAACACATTACCCTTTGTTTGACAAATTAAAATATATGATTGTGACCCTAGATACATACTTTAAGGCATGCTAGGCTACCACCCACTCAGAGGAAAAGGCAACTCATGCCAAAGGCCACTTCTTACAATATTTTGCTATGTTGGGACTACCACAACATGTCAAGACTGATACGGATTCTGTTTTATTAGTAAAACATTAAAAGAATTCTTCCAGAGATGGAATATATCCCATACCACTGGGATCCCATACAAGCCTCAGGGTCAAGAGGTTGTCAAAAGACATCACCAATATCTCAAAGAGGTCCTTAAAAAACAAAAAGGGGGAGAAGTCTTCCCCATTTATAACTGTAAATGGTGTTATTAACAATCAATATTTTAAATTTTCAAAAGTCAGATGAACAAAATGATTCCAGAAACATTGGGGATCCTTACCAATGAGGCCCTGCCTAAAGGTTAGGTGGAAGGATCCTATCACTAGCCAATGGAGGGGCCCAGATCAGTTGACACAGATCCAAGGATATGGATGTTTCTTCCCAAACAGAGGGGAAATACCTATATGGCTACCTGCTTGCAACTTAAAATTTCTCCCCTCCCCTAAGGACAATGGGGAAGATTACGTTGACCAAGAAAGAGATTATGGTAGACAACCCTTAAATTCAAACACAAGAAAAGAAAAATAAGCACTGCCCAAGAGAGACTGACTCTTGAGGAAAGTGTTGCCTGTTTATTTCTGATGACCCTCCCGGAAGTAATCATGTTAACTCTTCTCATGGGGATCAAGGTACAGGCAGCAAGTCCCCACCAACCACAGAAGGTGACTTGAATCCTGTTGAGTGCTGGCACTGAATGGATCCTAAACCAGACTTCTCAGATGCCAACACCCTAGACATGATGGCCTGACATGATGTTTGACCTCTGTGATTTGGTGTATTGGAGCTGGGGATTCTAGGGATTCTGGGGATTGCAGGGAGACCAGAATATGGAGGTTCTCAGGGGTGCACCCTATCCCAGACATCTTACTCTAATGAGCCTGGGTGTCTGAATTTCCTTAGGAGACATCTCCTCTTCCAGACATCCTTTTATGTATGCCCAGGCAGCAACTGGACTGCCTCTGCTATTAGAAACTCTGGGGTGGCTCTTGATTATTATTGTTCTTCTTAGGGATGTGAGCAGACTGGGCTCAACATAATTAGAACAGACAGAGACTGCATTACATTATTTACAAAAGTCTTTGGCTTTCTTAGCAAGGGTAACCTTACAAAATAGGAGAGGCTTGGACTTGCTGTTTATGGAACAGGGAAGAATTTGCAGGCAGGGTACTTGGGGAAGAATGTTGCTTCTATGTGGACCATTCCAGGATAGTTACAAAAACCCTAGATGAGTTAAGAGAAGATATTAATTCATTTAAGTCAAAGAAAGACCCCCTATGAGACCAGGTTTAATTGGTCCCCATGGCTTACCATACCACACTCATCTCTTCCCTAATTGGGCCAATGGCTATTTCTTTATTGGTCTGTTTTTTTCCCATGCATTCTCCAAAGGCTAAAACAAGCATTCCAAAAACAGAAACAAAAGGCACAACTCATGGCCCTTTGAGTACATTATGATAGATTCGATACATCTCATCCCATGGATGAACTCTCAACTTGAGGGTATCCAGGCCAAAACTCTAGATAGGGGTGGTCCTGACCCATATCTCTCCCTGGTGGGCTATTCTGGCTTGGTGATCAGGGTAAGGGGTGGGATATAAAACAAAATGGGAGGATGTTGGGCCAAAATTATCTCAGGGCCTGCACCTAGAAGCCTGTAGGACAGATTAAAACCCTGGTTCAAGTTTGAAGGATAGTCAAAGCTACCCAGTGAGGATGAGATAGCAAAATCTAGGTAGATGCCTCTCCAGCCAGAGGGAGGGCTTGGCTGTCTCTCATTGGCTGGAGTTACTCCCCCATCACACGATACCACTTAACCTATATAAGGTGACACTCACAGTAATAAACTGAGTTCCTGCTTTGACTTGACTCCCTATCATGTCTGATTGTCTTGTGTTGTGGGGCTGCAGAACAGGCAGATAGTGCACTCACTTTTCCCTGAGGTATAAGGAGGCTGAAGAGGCCTAGCAAAACCAAGATCATCTGGAAGAGGCTCCAGTGACTGTTACCTTTGATAAGGACATAATTCAGTTCATAGCACATTTTTGATAGCTCACAACTGACTGCAACACTAGTTACAGGGCCCATGGTGCCTTCTTCTGGTCTCTGTATGTACCAGGCATGGCCATGATTTACATGATATATACAAACATTCACACATGCCCATTGAAAGTACTTAATTTTTGAAAAAGGATAAGTTGTTGAACTTTCTATAAAGCCATTTTCTACTCCAGTTTTCAGAGTTTCTCTGATGGGTTCATTCATTATTTTTCTTTTCATGTATATTCTACATTTATCTTTTATGCTATTTTTCTCTTGTTATACAGAAACAAATGAGGTTCATATGGCTGTATTGACAAATATTTTTCTAATATCTTCTAGTACTTTATTTTGCTTATGAAATTTTATCATAAGATCAAAACAATGTGTTTTCTCTGCCATTTCAAGAATTGGTTATTTCTCAACAAATTACTTCAACGATTAATTTGATGTACTTTTTGTCGGTACCCAGGGGGTCAGGGTAATTATATCCTCCCATGCCTAGATTGCATTGTGGTCTGATAATTTCAGGCCTCATGGGAGTCGCATATATCTCAATGCCTTAAGTGCTGGGACATTTTTGTGTGAAGTTGAGTTACCCATCATGAAGTCCCACTCACCTTGACAACCGCTTTGCCCTAGAACCAGCCGCCCCACGTTTTAGTGCCAGTTGGAGGTCTCCTTAGCCTCCTTATTCCCCAGGGAAAGGTAAGTGCTCTATCCACCCATTCCACAGCCCCATGAAGCAGGACAATCAGATCCAGATCTGCAAGTTTAACAAGGAAGGACAATCAGATGTGATATGGAGTCAAGTCAAAGCAGGAACTCAGTTTATTACTGTGGGCATCAGCTTATATAGGTTAAGTGACATGGTGTGATGGGGGAGTAACTCTAGCCCATGAGAGACAGCCAAGCCCTCCCTCTGGCTGGAGGGGCATCTACCTAGATTTTGCTGTCTCATCCTCACTGGGTAGCTTCGACTATCCTTCAAACTCGAGATAGGCTTTTCTCTGTCCTAAAGGCCTTGAGGTATAGGCCCTAGGATAATTTTGGACCAACATGTTTGATTTTCAGAACCCACAGGAAGGATCACAATCAGATGGAACTCCAGTACCAGGAAATCAATTTCTCTTCTCTGGCTTCTGTGGGCATCAGGCACACATGTGGCACATAGACATCTAAAACACCAAAATACTCATACACAAAATAAATAAATAAATAATTTTTTTAAAGAGTAGCAAATGCTCCTAGGTACTGAGCCATCTCTTCAGTCCTTGGATGTTATGGTATTTGGCAAGTCATCTCTGTATTGCAAAAGAAACTTAAATGGAGAATGAGGAATCATCTTTAGAATGAGCTGCAGACCTCCAATAGAGGCACGGTTGAGGACAGCACTATCATGTTTACCTGCTGCCAGAGAGGAGATGAGCAAATTCATGTGATAAGAAAAAGTGTCCAGAATAGTCATCAAAAAGGCAAATACAATTTTATTAACAGTTACTTTATGTAGAGTATGAGGCACACACTGTGGCACATTGTGGAGATCATAGGCCAACTTTCGAGAATCAGTTCTCTCCTTACAACTGTGTGGGTTCCAGGGATCAAATCAGGTTGTTAAATGGCTGGAAAATGTTTCTGCAGGCTAAGCTATCTCACTGTCCTAAGTGTCTGATCCAGGTACTGAGTGTGTACATGTGTGTGTGTGTGTGTGCACATGAGCATGTGCATGCAAATATGAGCATGTGCTTGTGTGTGAGTGTATATGTGAATGTGTGTGTGAGAGAGTGAGTGTGTGTGTTTGTGTGAAAGTGTGAGTGTGTGTGTGTGTGTGTGTGTGTGTGGTGCAATAGTGAAGGTGATCCCAGTGCCTGGTGCTTGCTAGGCACGCACTCTGCCAAGTGGACTATATAACCAGCCCCAAGCTGGCCTTAGGTCTATGTCCATGCGTTAGTCTTCTGAATGTTCAGGTCATATGATGGCACCGCCATATCTTGTTCTGTGTTTGATTTTCTAGCATAGTCTGAATCTACTAATTTTATGCAGTTTTCTTGTATCTGTTCTCCAGTCACCACAGACAACAGCAGAAAAGATAAATAATGTAACAGGTTTAGTTGAACTGTCATTAGGGTCCACATCAGGCCTTGTATATGGCTCTGATTATGTGGTGGTTTCATAAGCATGTAATATGTACATACTTATACTGAGCAGATAAAATACCACCAGTGCAACAGAGCTGCTCTCAGCCAGAGATAAGTAAAGCATGGTTCCCCTAAATGTGGCATTTGGTTTGATTTCACTTCTAAGGACAAATGACAAAAAAAATAAGACAAGATAGTAAAAATAATAGTGGTGAAATTAAAGGTAATATAAATACATCACAGTATGTTTACTGTGAGTCAGATGGAACTAAAGTAAAAGCAAACATGAATATGAACAGAATACTGTAATTTCTGAGCTAAGAATAAAGTATAAACAATTGGATTGCTGACTAGGAAATGTACATTATATAACAATCAGAAACTATATAATGCTGAATAGTCTATAGTTCCCCATTTTTAATATCAGTAACGTAAGATCAGATCACAGATATAACAAGTCTTGCTACCCTGTAAGAGCCTGGGCTTGAATATCAAACCCCCTTGGCTTCACATGCAGTTTTCACATATATTCAGTAAGAATGGTAGATGAAGATCAGTCCCAAATGCTGACTCTGGGGTTAGATAGGGTGAACTGGCCAACAAGCTTATTGAAGAAGAGATGACAACTCCCAAATCCAAGGTTGCTAAATGGATTATCCACAAGAAACCAAGGTCTCTCAGGTCAATTGTTGGAAATAGAGTGACTTTGTTCAGCAAAGATCAATGTCATCAAGGACAAATTACAAGTAGAAAGTCAAGTACTATTTGCATTGAAATGTGACTGGATTTTCTATAAGATAGAGAAATCTACCCTGTGTTGAAAATGCCCCAGAAAGTGAAAGTCAAGTTATAATGTTTTAAATACTCTTCATGGCAAGTTTGATGAACATAGCATATAACATTCAACCAGTATATAGGACTAATGAATGTGCTAATACTTGTCAGTTTTTAACTGCCCTTTATTAGGGTAAGGTGATCTTATCAAAGTAAGAAATTGCAGAAAGCTAGAAATTACAGAATCTGAAATCCTGCTGCTCCCAATGTACATGGAGTCACATCTCTGAGAGCATAAAATATTTAAAATTAAAATATCCACATGCATAATTTGATTTTGGAATAGCAGTGGTGACTTTTCTGAGGATGCTCAGTAACACACTATTGTGTAAGAGCACAGAAAGCCCAATCATCCTTCTATGACTACAATGTTTGTCATGTGTTCTTTGTTTGGAACATCACGGTGGCAACAGACATGCAGGAAAACAAAATGACAGTATTATCATTGTACAATAATTTCTTTAATTGAATCTTTAAGAAAACAAACCATTCAGTTCAATTTTTGGGCAATACAAAAAAATTCTTTTAACATTTTCAATGAATGACTTCAGCACTATTAAAGCTGTCTGTGTTTCCCATGCTGCTTGTGTCCATTCTTCATTTCCTCGAGTGTCCTTGTGAGCATGCTCTTACTTTTATTGTCAAGTGTTGAGTGTGCACACAGATGAGTCCATATTTTATAGACATTGCAAAATAGCCTTAGGTAGTTGACAGTGCACACAAATGAGTTCACATTTAAGGGTCATTGCAAAATGGCCTCTGATCTATTACTCTGCCCCCTCACATAGATGAAGAATAATGGATAATTATTCAGATGGGAAGCCCATTTTTCCAGTCACTTCTACTAAGATGTATGTAAAGACTAAATCCACCATTTATCATTCACAAAGTTCTGTAAATGTTATACTATTGCAGTATAAAATGCCATTATCATTTTCATTTTCTAGTGCTTTATTATGTTAATTTTTAAATTTTTCTATTATATTCTTTTCATTATTAAGATTTTAAGGTGCCTCATCTTTTTTGTTTCTGCTGTTTTACCCAAAATAAGAAAATTGATATTCTGTGTTTAACTCAGTCTTATTCTCATTTGTGTTTGAACATTTCATCTTGAAAGCCCAAAGTAGGATGTTCCCAGATTCATAATTCCCTAGGGATCTTTTGTTCTTGTCTGCCCTCTGATAAAATAACACATACTATTCAATCTCATATCTTTCTCTAAAAGTTTTTGTGCCTGTGATATTAATTTAAAGTTTCTTCAATAGATTTTTGTCCTAAATAAATGATTAAAAACTGCATGAGATTTTACTAGCAGCTCACCTCCTACTGGGCAAAAGAAAGTACAACACTCCATTCTGAAGTTCTAATGCAACCAACTGACAAAGACCAGTGATAAAATTTAGAGAGTATTATTATCGAATTAGAATTACATATGCTAGAGAAAACAGGCTCAGTGGTAGATTATCGGTTTTCTTCCTTTGTGGTTTTTGTGTATTCTTTCACTATGTATTACTTTCAAGGAGATAATAAAATAAAGATTCTGTTTTACCCTTATAACAGTTACTTCTTGTATAAAAATACTGGAAATGCCAACTGTAGTAGAAGGCCGCTTGTGTGTTCCCAGTCACCCTCAGCTTGTTTGTTTCCCAGCCGCCCAAACTCCTGAAATAACCACAGAGAAATTGTGTTAATTAAATCACTGCTTTGCCAATTACTTAAGCATATTGTTAACTACTTCTTACATCTAGAATTAACCTATCTCCATTATTTTATATTTTACCATGAGGCTTGTGGCCTACTGGCAAGGTTTCACTGTGTCTGTCTCTGGTGGTAGCTTCATGTCTTCCTATTTACTTAGGTAATGTTATATCCTTCTGGAGTCTTTGATGAAGTTGAAGAATAGATAGCTATAGTTATAGTTTTCCTTAGTTATGATAAAAGATANTCTCCATTATTTTATATTTTACCATGAGGCTTGTGGCCTACTGGCAAGGTTTCACTGTGTCTGTCTCTGGTGGTAGCTTCATGTCTTCCTATTTACTTAGGTAATGTTATATCCTTCTGGAGTCTTTGATGAAGTTGAAGAATAGATAGCTATAGTTATAGTTTTCCTTAGTTATGATAAAAGATAAAGTAGATATAAATGTTGTAACTACAATTCTTGCTTGATACCTGTTTTGTTATATGTAATTTTACTATGTTAAGGAAAAACCTTCCTTTTTATTTAAACAAAAAATGAGAGGTGATGTGGGATTCCCCTCTGTATGCTATGAACACCATTGGTTAATAAAAAAAATTGGCTTGGCCTGATATGGTAGAACAGAGCTAGGCAGGGAAAACTAAACTAAATGCAGGGAGAAAGAAGGGTGGAGTCGGAAAGAAGCCATATAGTCCCCCTCCCACCCAGAGGCAGATGCTAGAATTTTACCTGGCAAGCCACAGCCTCCTGGTGATACACAGATTAATAGAAATGGGTTAAATTAAGATATAAAAGCTATCTAAAAAGAAGCTAGAGCTAATAGGCCAAACAGTGATTTAATTAATACAGTTTCTATGTGATTATTTTGGGTCTGAGTGGCCAGAAACTAACTAGCAGCCTATTACAACAGCCAACAAATACTAATAAACAAATATACAAAGTTGTACCAGCATTTGAAACATTAACATGTATAACTTTAACATAATGTTAAGAATTGGGGGATTACAACTGAGAAAATGTGATGATTAGTGCTCAAGGACTAAAGCAATGAAAGGCAAATTAAGAAGGAAATGGATCCAATACTTTTGCGACTGTCACATCATTTGACCAGTCATTTCTCTATGTTGCCCACAAGCATGTTTTTACTTAATCACTCAGTGAAATAAAGTGTAGGTATTTCTAAGTATTGTTTGTTTTTTCTGTGATAACATATCCCAGCAAAAGTAGCTGGGGAGATGAGGGAGGAAGGTTTATTTTAGCTCATAGCTTCTGGTTACAGTCTTGAAACCAAAGTGATAGAAAGATAAAGCTGCTTCACAGGTCACTGTTAGGAGCAGAAAGGGTGTCCATGTATGCTTGGGCTGAATTCTCTTTTTCCACTCTTAAACAGTTGAAGGTACCCTGCCTAGGGCATGGTGTTATTCATAATAGGCAGGTCTCTCCAACTGAATTAACACAATCAAGATACTTCCCAATAGACACATTCACAGGGTAACTTGATTTAGGCAATCCTTCATTGAGACTCTATCCTAAGTGACTCTAGATTGTAATGAGCTGATCAAACTATTAAAATACAAAGTTATTTTTATTTTCTAACTATGACTATGATGTCTATGCTAATGAAGACTTCCATATGTTTTCTTCAAGAAGCAATTTCATCAGTTATATAAATCTAAATATTCTTTCTCTATTTCCCTCTAATGCTTCAAATGCAAAGGACAGAGAACAGTCTTCAAATATCCAATGTTTCTGATGGCAGGAAAGTATTGCCCATTTGACAAAGGGAAAAGTAAAGATTAAGTGAAAGAAAAGTTTACTTTCAGTCCTCCACTTCACTAAGAGAGTACATGAAGAAAAGACCCACCTTGGTGTCTCAATTGCACATTGGCTCACTGTTCTTTTCATATGACTGGTGAAAATGTTCCCTCTGGTAACTTTAATCCCATCTTTACAATTTGTATTCAGCTGCATTACTATGATTAAATCTGCTTCTTTTTGTCTGCCAACACCAATTTTCAGCTCAGCAGTAGGAACTGTGTTCTACGTGTTGAAACCTCACAGACAGATGTCATGATTTAATGACTTATGGAAATTCTGTCACTAGTTTAGCCATGAAAATACACTTAAATTTTTACTAAATCTGATAGAGCTTAATTATAAATTTCAAAATCTATTAATTAACTTACCAAAGAGATAGAACTTGAACTGATAGACAAAAGATTATTAATCACAATATTACCTTCTTGATATATAAAACCATAAATTACCTTCTTGTTATGTGAAATAAAACTAGTTTCAATCACTTTTCTAGTTTAACAAATACAAAGAAAAAATTCCCTTATAAGTAACTAAATAGACATTAATTAAAATGTTCTGTTCACTGATAATTTTCCCATTCTACATAAATCTTGTTTTATTTCTAACAATTTTGTGTTTACTGTGATTTTATGTAAGTCATAACATTTTATATAAAGGTTTGTTTTATGTTAATAATCAAACTCCAAATAACTGCTTGTTAAGTATTCTTGTTATTTATTTTAATATAGTGTTAGAGGAATAACCCAGGTTTTGCACATTCTGGGCAAGCAAACCCTTTTCCACTGAACTATATCCCAAAACAAGAAAATGACCCTTCACATTTCTGAGATGACACATTATCTACATTAAAAGTTACCCAGAAATCATAAACAATGTGCAAAGTAGTACAGCATTTAGAGCATTCAGAATTCCTGAGGAAACGGATTCCAAGTGCTGTCAACTGTTGGTGAACAACCTTTTCATAGGTCTATGCATCAAGAGGCAAATATCCACTATTGTGGGAAATTTAATGGAATAATAAAATATATCTGATGAAATGGGTGAATCTGAGGATGTTATGCTCAACACAATAATAAGCAAATTGGTTGCTTTTCTTATTGTTATGACTAAATGCCTGACAACAGCAGCTCAAAGGAAGAAGAGTTTTACAGAATCACATTTAGAGAGGACAGCACACCATGATGGGAGTAGGCATGCTTCTTCAGCCAGGGAGCAGATGCCACTCACATTAAGGGTAAGTTTTCCCCACCTCAGTTCACCCAATCCAAAAATCCCCTGGTTTCCTTGCCCAGATGTTTGTTTCAAAGTAATTATAGATCATGTCAGGTTGGTAATCATTATTAAACAGTACTTAAAGGGTAGAAGGTCAAAAGCCCAGTGGTCTCATTGTATGGGGAATATAAAATTGTGAATGAACGGAAAGAGAATGGAATTGCTGTGACAGAGGACAGATGTTGACACAACTGTACAAAGTTTAATTAGCCAGGATGAACACATTTATTAAGAAAAATATCCAAAGGAAAAAATAATTGAGTTATTTGAACTAAAACTATGTTTCAAAAAAGTAAAGAAATAAACACAGAAAAAAATAGAACCCATCTCATACAGCTGGAAAACAGTATAACTCCTACACAGAGGAGATATGAAAGTGTGTTGTTTAGGTGAACATATTTAAGCCATGGGATTCCATGAAGTTGCTACTCTAAATATATGCCTATTACAAGAGCTGAACAACAGTGTGCCCATGCCAGGTGAGCAGTGAGAGCAAATTACCAATTTTCCCAAATGCAAATAGAAGGTGTCAAAACAGCTGTCTCTTCTCCAAAGTTATTGTCAGCCAAAAAAACATTTGCATGGGATTTTAAATACTCTTTTAAGAAACTGTTACAATTCATCCTACACTAACTAAACCAAAACATTGGGAGAGAAAACAATGTTTTAGTAATAACA
>LOJH01062028.1:0-10914 GCA_001685095.1 Ellobius talpinus
ACCCCCGGGCAGCAGCAGATCGTCACCAGGCTTAACCCGAAGGCACGGTGCGCGGCTGCCACCTAGCGGCCACCCTGCCCAGACGCGCAGGGTCCCAGGTCCAAAGGGCTCCTGTTTCCCTGCTGCCTGTCCCAGAAGGTGACATCACAACTGCTTTTCGCTGTTTCCCACACTGGATTCCACATCACCGTGTGGCAATAGGAAGCTACAGAAGTTGTTTGCCCATCAAAGGAGCCTGGGAAGTCCCCTCAAAGACATATGGGGAGTTTTCTACTCTCTAGTATCTACTTGCATGAAGACTTCCTGGGAGAGATAGAAACTAGATGGTGGGATTGGCTTTCTTTAGTAAGAAGGGAAGATGTGTCCCCCAGCCTCGGGCAGGATGGGGTCGATGCTGTTCCCACAGCCAGAGCTGAAGTGTAGGTCAGCACTCGGATGGAGTCCAGGAGGGTAACGTCCAGGGCCTGTTTGAGGACCAGACGTTTATAATAACAGTGCTGGGGAAGTCGCCTGCTAGTGGAGCTCTGAGCTCACCTGCCGGGGCTTTTCCACTCGGTGCTGAGGGCCTTGGGACACAGCTGCTGAGGGAACATCCAGGGTGCCACTTGGAGCAGCAGGAGCTGGTCAACCCCTAGAAGACAGAGCACCTCTTGACCATGGCCCCAAGAAGTCACAAGGTGCAGAAGCAGAGGTGTGGATCCTTGGGGACTTGCTGGGGGATAGAAACGCCAGCCCCTTGAGATCCTCTCCACAGCCCCTGCTGGGACCTGGGAGGTAAGCTACAGGAACTAGGTATTTCTGGGCCTCATTCTGGGGCTATTTGGTTCATTCTTCCTTGGACACCTCAGAAGCTGCACACCTGCTTTTGGGGACATAAAAAGCACCTAAGATATTTCCCTAATTTTCCAGAAGGCTTGCATGAGCAACCTACTCCAGCCACCTACCAGAAACTCAGCAGAAATCCCCACAGCATGACCTGACCTGGCTTCGATGGAAAGCCCCCTCCACGTGACTGCTCAAAAAACATTGTGCCCCGACAGCATGTAGGGTGCGGGGAGTGGGGAGTATCCCCACCAGCCTCTAAGGGGCAGATGGCCATCGTGTGCTCTGGGGGTGACAGGCTGGGGACATCATCTGTGCCATGTTGTTCTAAGAGCACACAGCCTGAGTCTAACCCTTTGAGATGACACAGTGAGCTGGAACTGTCCCCAGCTGCCTAAGGAGTTCGTTCCTTTAGAGCCTTGGAGGGGATAGGACTCTGCTTGGTTACAGATGGGTTTTGACTTAATTGCAGAAAAGAACTTTGTCCCACCAGCCACTGTAACACTGTGCTGAGTGGAGCCTGCCACAGCCACGGTCAGCAGAGACTCATAACTGGCTGGAGTGCTGAGAGACTACCGAGCGCTCAGCTCTGAATGAGGCATCTGATCAATCCCCACCCCACGGCCCAGGGAACATCATGGAAGATGGGGCAGACAGAAAGCAGGACTGGAGGATGGGAGGAGCACTATGGACGGGGAGGAGTGGAGGATGGGAGGAGCACTATGGAAGGGAGGAGCACTATGGAGGGGAGGAGCACTATGGAGGGGAGGAGTGCTATGGAGGGGAGGAGCGCTATGGAGGATGGGAGGAGCACTATGGAAGGGAGGAGCACTATGGAGGGGAGGAGCGCTATGGAGGGGGAGGAGCGCTATGGAGGGGGAGGAGCGTTATGGAGGGGAGGAGCGTTATGGAGGATGGGAGGAGCGCTATGGAGGATGGGAGGAGCGCTATGGAGGATGGGAGGAGCGCTATGGAGGGGAGGAGCGCTACGGGGGGAGAGGAGCATTATGGAGGGGAGGAGCACTATGGAGCGGGAGGAGCACTATGGAATGCTGTTACCTGCGCAAGATCAAGTCAACAAACTGGACTTAGCTACAAAAAAAAAGAAAAAAGAAAAAAGGAAAAGGAAAAAGTGGGAGAGAGCATGCTGGAGTACTTGTGGGGAATGCAGGATGGGGATTGGGGTGGGTATGATGAAGATACATTATAAACGTGTGTGAAATTAACAAGGAATAAATCAAAATCTAAAAAGGCAAACTTCGTGGAAGGCAATGCTGATGAGTTTACTGGTAAACTGGTAAACAAGACACTCTTGGGGAGGTTCATGGTCCAGTGAGGGAAGGGACACACCCGAGTGTAGGGAACCTCAAAGTTGGCTCAAGACACCCCAAGACCAAGTTCTCAGCACAAAGGAGATTTGTTTGCCCCAGAGGGACTGAGGGCAGGAACAAGAGAAAAAGATGGATGGAGAGAGAAGGGAAGAGAGCAAGGGAGAGGGGGATTTGTCCCGGGAACAAAGGACTGTCTCTGGAAGAGAGACAGACGCCGGACATAGGAAAAAGGCGGTTTATAAAGGTAAAAGGGGAATCCCCGCATTAGGATGACACGTTTAATTTTGATTGGGCATGTTAATTAGGTGAGCCAAGGGGGCTTTTGATTGCTGGACTTTAATACTTTGATGCCGGGGCGCGCTTGCCATAGTCCCTTCATTGATTGTCGCCAGGGCAGGCAGCCACAGACCCGGGAGCTCTGTGTAGGTTCAGGTATTGAGGGAGGCATGAGTTGGTGCAACCCCTTCCCTGGCCCAGCTTTTCTGAACCCCTTTCTTCAACTCCTTTTCTGAAGTTTGCCCTTGAGGACACTTCCTGTAGGCAGATGCTGTGCACAGCTGGAAATGGTACCAATAGATAAAACATAGGTCGCCTCGCCAGAGGGTGGACTGAAGACTGGTTAATCTGGTTAACGAGCAGTGGGGGGGCACTGTTCTACAGCAGGCAGCGACAGTAGTGGAAAACTCCTGGGTCAGAGTGGAGCTCAGAATAGGAGTCTATTGAAGTGGGTGTCATGTCTTCTCTACTTCCCAGCTGGCTGTCCTGCCTCAGAGCCCCAACTAAACCGACCAATGTGACTAACTCAGGATTCCTCCCCAGCTAGTTCTGGAAGCCGGCGGGGGTGGGGGACAAGCACTGAAAAGTCAGCTTCCCGCTCAAGGGAGTGAGGCTGCGCCATGGGCCTCAGGGGTGAGCGGCTGCTCCATGGGCCTCTTCTTCATAGCCCATGTTCTCTGTAAACACTGTCTTGGGCCTGGATGCCCTCCACTGGGAACACACAGACACCCAGCAGCCTAGGACATAACTCCACTGGAGAGATTCCGAAGGTGAGCAGAGGCGGTAGCTGGCCTGAAACCAGCCTCCAAGGGACCACGTCCCTGGACACTCCTGGCTGGGAGCAGAGGAGAAACAGAAAGTGAGCCCACAGACTCCACCTTCAACCCAGCTGAGGTGGGGGTATGAGGGGAGAACTGGGGAGAGACAGACTTCAGATGGGAAGGCAGGCGGGGCAGAATGAGGGCAGCTTGACAGAACTCTCTGTCTCTCACTCCTACGGCCTCTCTGCCCTCTTGGCTGCCATGGAGGAGGCTCCTGTGGGTGCACAGGCCTGGGAGGTCAGGGCCTGCACTGGTGTCGTAGACACCGGAAGGGAGGCCGTGTCTGGCCCAGGGTTGGAATTAAGTGTCCACCACAAATGTGCCCACCACCCAAAACCAATGACTCGGAAACCTCAGAAGGGTCAATGAAGGCTTAACAGGAACGAACAACACTCCCTCCAAGCTGGGGTGATGCAAAGCACCCACAAGAGCCAGCAACATTCCTTCCTGTTATGAAAACACAGATGTCTCCAGACAGTGTCCCTTGGGAGCAAGTGCCCCTGCTTGAGGGCCACTGCAGGGGAGAAAAGAATAGTTGACCAACACCCACCTCCCCGCCCTCCTGTATACTGGAAGACCAGTATGCAGTCAAGCCAAGACCAAAGCCTGCTTCATCTACAGTAAGAGTTTAGACTCGGTGACCATGTGAACCACAGCGGAAAACCACAGCTTATTCTCGTGAAAGAAAAACTCAGACATAAAGAAAACCTGAGAGGACAGAGGCAAGAAAGGTGCAGGGTAACGGTAACCATGAAGAAATGGGCTCTGGAGGTGCCTGGGCTCCCACACTGGTGACTCACACCAAACCTGAGGTCACAGCTAACTTCTTGAGGTCCTGACTCCCAAATCCAGTGTTTTCAGGAGTGTCCCTAAACCACGTCCACATTCACATGAAAATGAACGTTAGCGAACACACACACACACACACACACATCTCACCATTTTTATTAAACCAATTTAAGATGATGTTCTGGTATGTTTAATTTTCTTATTGAGCCCACTGTACTAAATAAAAACAAAAAACCCATAGAAAACATTTTAATATCTTAGAAAAATTGGCAAAAACTTAAGAAAGTTGAGCGTGTTGCACTGTACTCTGTTTAGATAAAGTTGAACATTTTAAATACTTCTTCCTTCTCAATACAGCAAGTCCCAAAACAGACTTTCAAAATGTTTTTCATTCACAGTTCCTGCAGATAATCTGATCTCTAGCTGTAGGAAGGGGTGATCACAAGGACCACACAAGGACACTACTGAAGTTTCCTGTAGCTATCACAGAGGTGAGGCGAGGGGCTGAAGCCACCTTAAGTGTCAGAAGAGACCTGCGAGCATCAGGCACCCGCCCAATGAGAGTCACAGAGGCCACATCTGTGCTGTCTTCTTTATCCACTGTTTAAAAGGACTTTCAGGTCCCAGCCACAGTACTGCTGAAGCCGGTGTGCCACCCAGCAACACCAGATTGCAGACACCTTCCGCACAGCCCACACAGCATTGCATGACCAGGAAGCAGGCAATATTCGGGGCTGCACAAGTCAGACAGCAGCTGCAGGCCCTGCCTCTGGTTTAAGGAGGAAAGGTTTGCTAGCCAAGACATATCAGTCCCTTCACCCATCTCCCCAAGACTCCCAGGCCTGCGCTGCCATCCTGAGATTTCACACCCATCAGAACCTTGCCGTTTCTTCTCCTCGTTCTGTCCAGGGATACTGAAATCCCCTGGGAGACATCATTAAGCCACAGGGGAGGCCCTGGTCCCCTCGGTCTGACAGCCCAGCAGCACCAACAAGGAAGATGGGTGAGTGAGGTGGACTAGTGACCAGGAAGAAAACCACACCCAAGTTAGCAGCTAAGCTAAGAAGGCTCCAGATACAGTGACATTCTGCATACAAATCTAAACTTTACGGAGGCAACTACAAACATTAAATAGAATTACACTTTTATTAAGCAGCCCAAAAGCTTAAGAAAAATTTGTAAGACTTCCATTGGCAAATGTTTTCCAGTCATGAAAGGTAGAGGTTTATGGAATTCTATCCAGTCCTTATGTAAATACCAGGAACACTGGAGTCTATCTCCAGACTTGCACACACTGGAATGGCCTCCTCTCGGCCCCGAGGCAAGGCTGGACCAGGACACTCAGGTTCTCTGCTCTGTTACTGAATCCCACCTTTTCTGTAACTTGGACATCACCTTCCTGTTTACAATGCAGAGCACCATGGCTATCCACGTCCACTGTGCTCAGACTCCAGTGAGCGTGAGAAGGCTGACTTACTTACTGTTCTCAATCCCAGACCAGACTAGGGTGAAAACCTTCCTCAATACCCTCAAATAGGAAGCACAGAAACCATGCCCTGCGTCACCCACAGAGGAGGGAAAAGCAGAAACAGTCCTAGTGAAAGCCACAATCCCAGCCTGGATAAGACAAGGGCTCCATTATCCTGTGACACTCTACATCTGACCAGTCCACATACAGCTTCCCACTGTGTCCACATGACTCCCAACCACCACTGACTTCAAGTTAGCACCTCTGCCAGTCAACACCGCTTTCGCTCCTGGACGGGGCNGGGGGGGGGCAGCTGTGGACAGAACGACCAGGGAGCTGGGTTGAGACACTGGGCCAGGGTCCCGTCTGCTCGGAGATGCGGGGAAGGGAACGCAAATGAAGCCTGCCAGGTGCACAATGCTCAGGGAAGCAGAAGCTGGGGAGCTTCACCAACTGCGTCAGTCCGTCAGGTCTACAAGGGCAGTAACTGGTCAGAGAACCAACAGGAACTTGTGAATTGCCATGTCACCTGACTGGAAAAGGCAAACAGACCAGCCAATCAGCAGAGGAGATACACTGCCTGAGGAGGGAGCTGACAGAGAGCGGCTGCAAGGGCTGCGAAGGTGGCAGTGGCAGTGGCCCTAGGCACACCTGCGCCTATGCTCTTGCCCAGGAAAGCTGAGACGGTGCTAGAAGGTAAATACAGCGTCCTCGGGACACGGACTCCCTGGAGTCCTGAGGGAAGAACAGTTAGAAGCAGCAAAGCCAGTGTCCTTGTCCTGGGCCTGGAGCCCGACTCCTCACTGATGACTGTGCCTGCAGTGGCCACTGGGAGAGCTGTCACTCCGTGGTCTTCTTCTCTTTCCAGCTCTTCTCTCTCTCCTCGAGCTCCGCCTGGGTGAATGCTGCAGGTCCCCAGTTGGTGATGAGGTGGGGCTTCTTCGAACCTAAGCAACAAGCATGCTTTCAATTCAGGACCCCTCCGCACGACTTTTCTACTTTACTTCACCTCTAAGGAAAACCCAAAAAGGTCCACCAGTCAAAAGAGCCGCAAGATGAATGCAGAGAGGCCACCTGGGGCCACTGACTAAGGAGAACAAGCTGCTCAGGAGAGGCTCACAGGAAGCAGCTGGCCTTCAGGGTGACTCTCTGCCCCCCTCCCCGCTGTGCCCATGGAGGAGCCCTGGGATTACGAATGCCCTATCCAGGTTTTGATGAGGGTTCCAAGGACCTGAACTCAGGCGGCCAGGCCCACAGAGCAAGTGCCTCACCCTGGGAGCCACCTCAAGGATGACCTCATACTTCAGATCCCAAGCCTAGGATGACAGGCACGTGCCCCTACCCCAGTCTTATGTGATGTTATGTATAGAACCAAGGGCTTTGAGCCCCTAAGACAGTTGCTGTTGTTGTTAATACAATTCAATCACATAAATACAATAGAAAATAATTAGATAATTATATATGTACAAAATAGTACCTGGTTCTATCAATCGTATTAATCCCTCGTGATGGGCCACTTTGTCCTTCCAGCTCTTGGTCCTATTAGTTGCCATCTCTAGCTTCTTTTTAACTCCCTAGAATAAACATGGCAGTTTAAGAACCAAGTTGCACGGACTGGCACCTACCGTATATCTGTGGATGCCCTTGTTAAATGGTCGGATCACTCCAGGAAGAGCTGTCATTACCTCCACTGCACATTAGCATAGACTCAGGCTCAGAGAACGAAGCCGTCTGCCCAAGCCCAGGCTCTCCCCCGCACACCCATGTGTCAGTGAGCCTCTCTGCTCCAGGCCTGTCCCTCCACAACCTATCATCTTGTTGCTGTATTAATTCTCTCACTAGAGCTGGCAGTCCCGGCTTCAACAGTAACAGGTTCTGCAGGAGAAAGGGGCTCCTCTCTCTGCCATGGTCATGGTGGTTTGAATGAGCATGGCCCCATAGGCTCAGAAGTTTGAATACTTGGTCCCCAGTTGGTGGAGCTATCTGGGGAAGGATTAGGACAGTGACTCTGTTGGAAGGTGAGTCACTGGGAGTGGCCTTTGAGGGTCAAAACAACTCATGCCATTCCTGTGCTTTCAGATGAAGATGTGGGTGCTCAGCTGTTCTGGCCTCAGTCCCTTCCTTCTCCCACCCCACTCTAACCACTGAAACCCTAAGTTCAATTGAACGCTATCTTTTATAAATCCCTCCAGTGAGGTGTGACCTGCCCGGGGTGCTCCACCTGAGGGTGGGGCAATGGCTGCGGCCTACAGCTGCCATCCCATGTGCTCGGACCTATTCTCCGACTTGGTGAGGACTCTGTCAGTTTGTAACTGTGTAACATCCCTGTCTATAGTCTATCAGCGGGACAGACGCCTCCATCCTCTGAGAAAAGACAAAACAACAAACAAACAATAAATCCAACTTCCTCTTTCTTTTCTCTGCTAAACAAACGGCTTCCAACTTCTTTCTTTTCTCTGCTAAACAAACAGCTTCTAAATGAACGCTGAGGTTGCTTCTGCAGAGCCTGGGAGCAGAGCCCACCCACCCAACCACAGCTGACCAGTGTTTCTAAGGAGCCAGGCACAGGCGTGCGGGCTAAGTCCAGCCACCTCATACTGCTCCAGCGCCTGCTTGCGCTCGAGCTCCAGCTGTTCCAGCTGTGCCATGGCCTCCTGCAGCGCCTGCTCCTTCAGGACACGCTGCTGCTCCAGCTCCTGCTTCTCCGCCTCTGTCGTCTGAATGGCCTGCTGCTGGGCCAGGTGCCACTTTTCCAGCTCTGCCCGCTTAGAAGACTCTTCCTCCAACAACCTACAATGCAGAGGACACTTGGGGTCACATCCTGCTGGAGACCCCCTTCAGAGGACAGTCATCTAGTGTCCCCCGCCCACATTTTATAAGGAGCCTGGGAGCCAAAGGACTGTCTGTCAGTTAGGGAGCAGCCTGCATGTCCTGCTGAAGGAAAAGGCCGAGTGTATGCCAAGAACCGAGTCAAGTGTTTCCCCACTATTTCACACAACCCACGTAGGTGCCATTAGCAGTCACACTACAGATGAAGAAGTGGGGCCTTAAATCATCTACCTGCCAGGTGGTAGGGCCAAGCTCTGCAACTTGCCTGGTTGCTACATTAAAACATTCCTTCATCTAAGAAAAACTTATTACCAGCAACCCGGGAGGTACTAGCCCCTGTCACAGATGAAGCTATGCATCTGCAAGGGCACTGCAACAGGACACAATGGACTTGAACACAGATGTGTGACGCCAAAGTGTTAGCACAACACAGCCTGGCTTGAATCAGCCAACTGCATTCGTGTTTAAATAAATAAACCAACACACAGCCCAAACCCAAACTCAAGATGCAGACAGTATGGTTAGATGCCGGCACTGGTCAGGACACAAGTCTAACAAGGAGCCACACGGAGTCAAGTCATATGGCAGGGCAGCCACTGCCACTTGCAACATCTGCTCTCTACAGGGGCAGCAAGGAAAGAGGCAAGGACCACACCATCCCTTCCAGACTCAGAATATCCCCTGGAGATACATTTGGGCTTCTCAGAAGTCTTCTGGAACAGACCGTCCACCACTGAGCCTGCACTGCAAATGAGCCCGCCATGCACTGTGCTGAGCCCCGCATTGCAGACAAGCTGCCATGCACTGCACTGCAGATGAGCCCGCCATGCACTGCACTGCAGACAAGCCTGACATGTACTGTACTGAACCCAGCATGCACATGAGCCTGCCATGCACTGCACTGAGCCCAGCATGCAGACGAGCCTGGTGGCATGGGCAGCGGTAATGCCAACACCCATTGCCTGTGTCCATGGCAACCCCAGGCCCATTCCCCTTGTTCCCTGCCACTCTTCAAGGCCTGGCCACCTTCCCTCCACGGGACTAGGAAGGCTCCCATAAATCATCTTCCTGCCTTCCCTCCTCCAAATTGGTTTCTGTGGTGTGCAAACCAACACTTCCACTCTTCCTGTTTCTCAGCTCCCTCATGTATAGAGAAAGGAATCAGGCAAGCGTGTGTGCACGCCCATCATCCCAGCCACTCAGGAGGCTAAGGCAGGGGGATCACTTGTGAGCTGCCACGCGGGTGCTGGGACCTGAATCCTAGCAAGTGCCCTAACCGCTGAGCCATCTCCAGCCCCTCTACTTGTTCCTCTGATGTTTTCTTGGCCTAATACTATTATTCCAGCCTTTCTCTCAACATCTTCTTAATTCTGAACATGCTCTATCTTCCCCATCTGTGACGAGATAAAAGAACAGAAAGCTGCACGCTGACGTCATGATAAAACATGGTGTCTGCCATATCTAACCTCATCCTCCCTACTGTGAAGCTGGCAACCACCCTATGTTCCAGATTTAAAAGCTAAACGTTCAACACAGTACAACGCTACTTTAACTTCACAGAGACGAACGGAAACTAAGAAGCCACACCTCACCTGTGAACCCAGGCCCTAGCTGCCTCCAAACGTGTGAAAAGCACTACAGCAGCTGGAAGGGAGGCACAGTGCGCACCACCTCACCAGGTACAACACGGATCCTTTCAGTCCTTCCAAAACGATCCCCTGGGCCTGAGGTGTAGCTCAGGGGGCAGAGTGCTTGCCCAGCTCATACAAAGCCCTGGATTCAATAGCCAGTAATGGTCATGGTGCATGTCTGTAATCCAGCACTCAGGAGGTGGAGACAGGAAGATCTGCCGCAGCTCGACAGCAAGTCTAAGGACAGCCAGGGATACATAAGACACTTTCTCAAAAATAACAGTAATAATTCCCTGGGCACTTAGCCACCTCGCATGCGCTGGGTGCTGCCTTAGCTGCTGGGAACGTGAGGAAGGTCAGATTTGGCTGCCTGGACTTCTCACATGGGCCTTGTGTACACAGAGCAGTGTGGTCTCAGACTCACAGTCATCCTTCCGCCCTGGCCTCCTAAGTGCTGGAATTATAGATATGCATTACCATGCCTGGCTCAAATCTAAACCTTTATTTGTTTTTGTTGCTGTTGTTGTTTTTCAAGACACGGTTTCTCTGTGTAACAGCCCTAGCAGACCTGAAACCAGCTCTTGTAGACCAGGCTGGCCTCGAACTCACAGAGATCCGCTTGTCTCTGCCTCCTAAATGCTGGGATTAAAGGCGTGTGCCACCACTGTCTGGCTCAAATCTAAACCTTTAATGAGTAAAGTTAATGAAATAGATTATTACTCAGCTTCCAGAACTTTCCAGTAAAATGTTAAAAGTTTGCTTCTGAATTTCCTATCAGATAAGCATCAAATTTATACTTTAAAAACCAAACTTTTAGCTGGGCAGTGGTGGCCCATGCCTTTAATCCCAGCAGTCGGGAGACAGAGGCAAGGGGAGCTCTCATTTCGAGGACAGTCTGGTCTATAGAGTAAGTTCCAGGACAGCCAGGGCTATACAGAGACTCCCTG
>LOJH01062032.1:0-10914 GCA_001685095.1 Ellobius talpinus
CGTGCGGGAGCCGGGTGGGACGAAAAGCAGGCCTGCTCCCCTATCACTACAATGTAGGTTTAAATTAAGTCTATATCATTTTATTTGTCGATCAAACTCAGGAGACAAAGGCTGTGGTAAAAACCTGCTTACTCAGAGAGGCTGAGTAGCAACTAGCTGACCTTGCTTTTTGGCCAGTGACACCACAAAAGATGTATCTACTCCCTTCATCCCAGAACCAAGAGGAAGCTCAAACTCCAATCCCCACCTTTCCTTCCTGTGCATCCTCTCTATCCAAATTGCTGACTTCTCTATGGCCAATTCCAGTCAGCTAGTTGCTTGCTCCACTCCTGATTCAAGGCATAATTTTATTGGGCAGTCTCCAGGAGTGTCAGAGTGAGATCAAATATCCCATAACAACACCCAATTAAATGCCTTCCTTTACAAGAGTTTCCATGGCTATGGTTTCTCTTTAAATCAATAGAACACTGACTAAGACAGAAGTTGGTACCAGGAACGGGATACTGCTGTGACAGGCCTGGCCATGCTGTTGTTTGATGGAATATGGAACGCTTTGGATTAGAAAACAGACTGGACAATTTAAGCTGAGTTTAATGGGCCATCCTAGTAGGAGCATGGAAGACAGTGTTGGGGTGATTTGACCTGTGGGGGCCCAGCTCAAAAAGTTTCAGGGGGGACTTGTGGAAGGTCACCATGGCTTTAGGCCTCATGTGGCCTCATGGGGCTGGTGGGCACCACTGTTATGAATGGATGTGCAATGGAGAGGCTTGCAATGTGGAGAAGGGAGGAGCTGGAGGCGTGATGTCTGTGACAGGTGTGAGAGAGGACTGGGGTTGACAGTGGAACCTGTCATTGCCCAGTGTGGTCAGAGGGGGGAGTGAAGCAGCCTGGAGCTTACAAAGATGAAGACTCGGTCCCTGAACACATCGCCTAGTCGTAGGATTGCTCTAGCTCTGAGCAATGACAGAGACCAAGTAGAGGAACTTTTTGAACTGGACCGCCTCACAAAGAACTGCCATGGTCCAAATGTTGCTGAGGGTGGTGTGTGAGTCAGTGGTCCTGATGCAACCAGGGGCCACATGTTCACATCTCGTGTTTATCACCTACTGCCATGCAGACGTTTGAGGTTTGCACCAAGGTCATGTTGCTGTTCATGGGTCACACTGCCTCTGGGGACCGTATGGGTGACCTACACAGTCTCCTGAGGCTATGGTGATGTCTGGGTCCCTGGTACTACCAAAGGCTATGTCTCGGTCCTGGCTCTTACTGAAGCTAGGGTCTGTATTGATGTCCATGGCCCATGTTAGCACCAAAGGCTATGCAGATATCTGTGTTTTGTCCTGAAGTCTGAAGCCATGTTAATGTTTATGGACAGTGCTGCTGCTGGGGCCATATTGACGTTGGTGGTCTGTGCTGCCTCCTGAGGCCATGGTGGATCCAGTCTGTGATACTGCTGAGGGTCCAAGATCCTACTGTAGCTGGAGTCTGTGTTGATATCTGTGTTCCTTGTTACCAAAAAGACTATGTGGATGTCCATGATCTGTACTGTAGCCTGAAGCCATGTTGATGTGTGAGGTCTGGGCTGCCTCTAAATACCTTGTCAGGGTCCAAGGTCCTACTGCAGCTGGCAGCCGTGTTCACGGTCTGTGATATCACCAGAAACCTTGGGGAAACCCATGATCCAAGTTCCAGCTGACTGTAATGAGCAAGGAAGCTACTTTGGCACTGATATCAATGACTGCAAACACACAAGTGAGAAAGAGGGACATGGAAGGTTTATGTGATAATTGGTACCCCCCCAACACCAAACCATCCCAAAAGTAACAGCCTAAAAAGGAAACCATCAAAGAGAACTCTCAAAAACTGATAAGGATGACCAGGCAGTGGTGGTGCACGCCTTTAATCCCAGCACTTGGGAGGCAGAGGCGGGCAGATCTCTGTGAGTTCGAGGCCAACCTGGTCTACAAGAGCTAGTTCCAGGATAGGCTCCAAAGCTACAGAGAAACCCTGTCTCGAAAATAAACAAACAAACAAAAATTGATAAAGATGCTGAAGTGTAGCTCTCCACAATTGACGGTTGCTGGTGGGGGTGCGGGTAGAGAAGGACTCAATTATCTTTAGGAGGTAGGCTGCTGGAAGTTTAACCATATGCCAGTAAGAATATGTTCAACACAAAATGGACTTCTTAATTTTTTTATCTTGTTGGGGGGTCACAAGGGTGTGGGAGTAGATAAAGTAGGACTGGGAAGTGAGTGTGATAGGGGTGTATAAGGTGAAATTCCCAAAGAATCAGTAAGAAAATATTATTTTGAGGAAAAAAAGAAGACATTTCAGAGGGGAAACAACATTCGTATATGGCCAAGATACTGACCTTGTGATATTTTAGCAAAGAAAGCAGCTACTTTTTGCCCTTGCCCAAAAAGTCTGCCTGATGCTGAATTGAAGAGTTTGGGATTAATGGCATTGGTAGAGGAAATGGGTTGGTAGTATTGGCTATGTCGTATGGTTATTAGTGCCTTGTCTTACGCAGACCTATAATGAAAAAGTGCAAGCAAAGCAAGGGAAAATACAAAATATACAGTTTGAGGAGCAAAGGATCATTAGAAAGTGTGATGGAGCTAACTCCAGTAGTCAAGGAGATAAAAGCCATGGGACACCTGCTGAGGAAAACTGCTAACAGGTTGCAGATCCAGCCTAAGAGAATGTGCTGCAGTTAGCAAAACAGAGTAGAGGTGGAAACCTGAAGGAGAACGCTTTGACATCAGGCATGGAGATGCAGAGTTTGGAGTTCGCCCAGCTGCTTTTAGGTCTTGCTTTGATCTAGTATTTCCTCATGCTCCCATTCCTCCCTTTTTGGAAGGAATGTCTATTCTGTGCCACTGTATGTTAGAAATGTATGATCTGCTTTTTAATTTTGCTTTATACAGGGGATTACAGTTAAGAGATTGCCACGAGTCTCTGAGGAGACTTTGAACTTTTGTCTTTTAAACAGTATTGAGACTGGCAGACTATGGGATGGGGATTTTTAAAGTTGAACTGAGTGCAGTTTTGCATTATGGTATGGCTACAAGCCTACAGGGGCCAGGAGTTGGAACGTGGTGTTCTGAATAGGAATGGACCCCACAGGCTCATGTATTTGAATGTGTGGTCATTAGGGAATGGTGTTACTTAACAGGGATTAGGAGGTGTGGCCTTGTTAGAATAGGTGTGGCCTTGTTGGAGGTGGGCTCCCAGGAGTTTCAAATGCTCAAGCCAGGCCCAGTTTCTCTCTCTTCCTGCTGTGTGCCAATGAGGATACAGAACTCTCAGCTTCTCCAGCACTATGTCTGCCTTCATGCCATCACATTTCACAACACAATGACAATGGACTAAACCTCTGAACCTGTAGGCCAGCCCCAGTTAAATGCTTTCCTTTATAAGAGTGGCCATGGTTGTAATTGTTGCTTCTTTGAGGGGAAAAGTTTCCCCAATGCAAGTGTTTCAGCTCTGAAGGGAAAGGTATCCTGGCAGCCTGGAGCCAAGAGACACCACAAAGTCACACTGCACAACAAACCTCACACAAAAGATTTGCTAGGAAAGACAAGAGAGTGACTGCCTCTGCTAGGCAAGAAGCAGCAAAGAATTGAGCAGGAGGCAGGCTTTATATAGGGTTTCTCGGGGTAGAACTTTTTAGGCTGGCCTTGGATTTGTAATACTTAGTGGCCTGATCTTGGGACAAGCTCAGGGAAACTTGATTCAGCCATACCCTCTTGTACAGCTTCTTACACAGAGAGATACCATTACCGAATGCGGGCTGTACAGAAAAGCGGCAATGGCGAAGGTCTCTGAACAGGTAACTACCAAAATTCATTAAAAACCAAGTGCATTATGCATTGGATGTGTTTCTGAAGCACCTACCTGGGTTGCATCATGACACGTCACTGCAGCCATCGTTCTGAACACATAATGTACACAATTCACAGGGCATGCCCTCATGCCACGCAATGCCAACAGACACTGCCGGAAACACCTCAGCTCATATTTGATTTGGACGTTGTTGTAAATTTCAGTGTTTTTGCTGACACACAACGTTTTCTGCTCTTCCAGAAACATAGCGGTTTAATTCCAGAAAACAGATTTTCAACTTTCCTGCTGCTGTTCTTCCACAGCTAAGCATCAGATTACATCATGGGGTTATAATGTGCTAGAAAGCTAGGTTTTTAAAACTTTTTTTCTGAACAGCTGAGATGCATTTCATAAACCCCATTAAATGTTAATTTTGGTTTGGCGTTGGAACTGAATTTCCAATCCTCTTTTAAATGGCCCTAAACCTACTTCGGCCACTTTTTACTACATTTTTTAAGCGAGGTAGCATTCTTACTATTGATGATTATAAAATCAAAATATTGATTAGCTCTGAAAAACATTAAAAAGGCTCCCTGTCCTGCAGCAGCAGAGACGCAAGAACAATTTTCTTTATGTGAAAATAAGCTCATATATGCATTAAGTTGTTATGAGGATTCACCTTCATCTTCAACACATGGTAAAAGTACATGTACACCTAAAGGACTTTTAAAAATAAATGTCTTCATGATTCCATCCATATCAGTAAATATTTGATTAGTATGCCTGCTTTATGTATCAATATGCATGGGGGTCATGGAAAAGTTTCTCAGGCTAAAAAGGGTTTCAAGTACAAAGAGTTAAGAAGTCTGGACTATTGCACCCAGTGTTCAGTGACAGAATCCATTTGGTTAGAATCAGATCAATGCTTTTACTTAGGGTTTTAACATTGATACCCACAGGGGTGTTTGGATGGTTGATGCTGGTTTTTCTGTGATTTTTTTTTTTAAATTTTTGCCTCAGTTCTGACGGATTCACAAAGTGATTTAAGAATCTTCTTTTTCTTTGCTGTGACCATCCCAGTCTGGAATGCCTTACCCTTTGTGTGCACAAAAGACAGTGTTCATACGTCCAGAAGTCCAGCAAAATCTTTTAAGAAGTAGGGTTCGCTGCTTGCATAGAGCTCGCTTTCCGTTTGTTCCCGGGCTGCCAGTCTGTTTCCATCCCCCACTTCTTTCTCTTGTCAGTTTCACTATTTCCTGGAAGATGCCATCTCACTCGCTTTTGTTTGCATTGTGCTGTGATGTCTGCTGAAGACCCTTTTATCACTGCCTCTGTTACTCTGTTCCCTCCTCCGTTCTGAGTTCTGCTTCTCCCATTTACCGGCTGGTGGGGGGTGTGCTTACTAACCGTACTGGATCTATTTACAGAACCAGGCATACCTGCTTGTTTTCTTAGATTGTCTGGGGGTTCGTGTGTGTTGATGGTGTGTTAAGATCCAGGTCCTGGCAGGGCTATCAGGTCTTGGTCTTAAGCTTTCTGGTTCAATAGTGATTCTTCATTTGCTTCCCCCGCCTGTTTTTCTTAGGTTTCTTTGATTGTCTTCTTCTTCTCGACACTGTAGGTCAATGCCAGCTTCATTTGTTTTCACTTTTTACTGGTCTAATGACTAAAGAATTTAAGACAATGACTTTTCCCAAATCTAGCTTTGGCTTAACTCACAAAATCAAAGCTGCGGCATTGCACCCCCACTTTCCCTGAGATAGTTTATATCTGTGGCTGGGTTTGTAGGAAAGAAAGTTTACATCTAGTTGTTAATTAGCTGTTTAGAGATTATTTGAGATGAACAGTGGGTTCAATATAGCAAACAAAAAGAAGTGAGAAAGAAACCATAATTCTACCAGCCCAGCTACTGGCTGCATCTCCCCCAGGGTTCTCCATTGCAGTGATTTCTTCTCTAACCATTATTTTAATTTTTGTGGTAGGTTCTCACGTAGCCCAGACTGGTCTTGAATTCTCAATCCTGCCATTGCCTCCCAGACTCTAGAACTGCAGGCATAGGCCAACATTCCTGTTCTTTCCTGCCTGTGGTGGTTTGAAAGAAATGACCCCCAAAGGAAACGACCCTATTAGGAGATGTTGGAGTAGGTGTGCTCCTATCGGAGGAAGTGTGTCACTGTGGGGGCAGGCTTTGAGGTCTCTTTTATCAAGCTTCCCTCACTGTGACAGTCAGCCAGCTTCCTGTTGTCTCTAAGACGCAGGACTCTCAGCTTTAGCACCACATTTGTCTGCGTACCGCCATGTTCCCTGCCATGATCCTAGTGCACTGGACCTCTAAAAATATAAGCAAGCCCCTCAACTAAATGGTTTTTTTCTAAGAGTTGCTGTAGTCATGGTGTCTCTTCATATGGTGTCATAGCAATGGAAAACCCAAGCTAAGACACAAGCTTTTCTAAAATAATTTTTATCGCTTCTGTCTTAAAAGCCACGTTCTTCATTATTTCTACGTTGTAATGCTTTATACTGATCATCAACCTGATAGGGTCTAGGTTACCTCAGCAACCACCTCCGAATGTCCTTGAGGACTAGTCTAGATCTGGTTAGTTGAGCTCAGAAGACCCCTTCACGATGGGCAGTCCTATCCCATGGTTCATAGCCCCATCTTCCTCTGCGTTTTGCCTTGGGATGCAGTGTGGCCAGCCACTGCAAGCTCCTGTGCCGTACCTTCCTGGTTGTGATGGGCTCACTCTTAAAGTCTGAACCAAAACAAATGCTTCCTCCCTCAAGTTGCTTTGGCTGGGTGTTGTGTGACAGCGAAGGGAAATAACTAATACATAGGCCAGGTGCTGCTTCCGGGTAGCTGTGGCTGGAGTCAGCTTTTGGGATGATGGAGGCTGCTGGGCAGACTTTGATAGGACTGAAGTCTTGTTTGGTTTCCCTATGAGTATCAGAAAAAGGAACAGTGGCAAAGATGCTGTGTACAAGAAGACAGTCCTCTGCCACCCTGCTTTTGAAACAGTCACCCTCTGATGCCTTAGGGAACAGGAAATGAGTTCTCATTCCCTTTAAGGCAGGCCCCATCTTTTCTCCAGTTCCCCACAAGTTACAACTAGATTCAAGTGGACAAACCACATCACTTGTTCCGAGCCTCACTTTGTTCCTCTGTAAACAGGAGCCATCTTTGTCCTTATCCCAGATGGTTGGGACTGAGTCACACAGAACTCTGCATACAGGACGAGCACATAATAAATACTCACTAAATGAACCTGTGGTCACGGCTCCCGCTTACTCTTTGAGCAAGCAAGAGGAGTAAGGAACTTGTGACTCCACTGGGGCTTGGTGGACCCCAAGTTCCTGCTTCTCATCTGCAGTTTTACAAAAGTAATTAGAGTTCTCCTGCGATCCCAAGTCTGGTTGTCCTTGAAGCTGCAGCTGCCCTACTGAGAGCGGGAGGCAGTGCCCTTCTGTGCCTTCCCATGCTGTTTATTATGCCAGCGAGGCTGCTCAAGCTCATTACTGCTGCGAAACACAGGCCCCCAGGGGCTGAAGGAGAGCTGGGTCATTACCAACAGATCCCTAATAGGTACGGACTCAATGGAAACAAGTCAATCAGGAATGCGCTGCTCGTGTTTAAACTCTTCCAACCCACACCCGGGGCCCTGGAGACTGCTAATGAGGGCCATGCTCCTGAGGCCAAGAGCCCTGGCCACCAGCTCCACCCTTAGCATTCTTGGGCCTAGAAGAACCTCATCAAGTGGCACTGATCCCCCCCCCCGATGCTTAACCTCAATTGCCAACTTGACTGGAGTTAAGGCCACCAAGTGCAGGGGTAGGCAGACCTCTGGGAGCATCTGGGAGGTGTTTCCAAAGAGGGTAACCTGAGAGAGAAAACCTGCCTTGGATATGGATGACGCCATACCATGAGTTGGAGAACTGGACGGAATGAACTCTTTGTAGCTAGGAACCTAAAGACATCCTCCCTTCCTTTAGTTGTTTTACCAGATGTTTTGGTGACAGATGTGCCACAGATACTCAGGGCAGCCATCCAAGGTGACCTAGGAGGCCGTCTGGCTTGGCTTGACGTCAGACTCTGCCCTGACTACATGACTTGCTCTGTTCTCTCCAGTACAAACTATTCTTTAAAAGTGCCAAATGAGAAGAATTAACTCAGGGACCCCACCTCTTACTCTTCCTTCCATCTCTCTGCCATTATCTACATCCCAGGGGGCATCCTGCTTGGTTTTTCCCCCTTATTAGAATATATTTGCATATGCTAATATATTAACATGTAATGGCAGCTATTATTTGGGTTTCATTTAGACATTTTTAAAGGCTGAGGATGTAGCTTAGTGAGAGAGCATCTGTTTAGCATGTGCAGAGCTATAGGTTTGATCTCCAGAACTGTTCAAAGAAAGAAAGGAAGTAAGGAGGGAAGGAAGGAAAGAGGAAAGAAGAAAGGAAGGAAGGAGGGAGGGAGGGAGGGAGGGAGGGAAGGAAGGGAGGGAAGGAAGGGAGGAAGGAAGGGAATCTTTTTCAACTCTTCAAGCATGTATATAGTGAACTTCAAGCATATGCACCCCTTTACTCTCTCTTGTCCTCCTCATTGCTGCTACTCCCCACATCCATGAAAATAGTGCCCTTCTACATTCATGGTTTTGCTTAAATCTAAATTCTATCTGTGAGAGAAAAGGTATGGTGTGTTCTGTTTAGTATGATGTCCTGATTGTGCTCTTCTTTGTGGCCGAGTGGTGTGTATCTATATGTTATTCTCTTCATGCTTGCATACCTGTCAGAGGGATAGGTATGCAGGCTGGTTACTTGCTGGGTTGTGAACAGTTAAGGAGCGTCACTTTGAAAAACAGCAATTGCTTTGGTGGCCATCTCATCTCTGTTCATTACGTCCCTCAAGACCTCAGTGTTGTCTTAACAAAAATGGCTTTATTTCTCAACTCAATAGCCATCAACATGCAGATGCTCAACTTATCCTAAAGCCATAGGACCAACAAACTCCCACTGAAGGAGGAATTCCATTTCACAAGTTGAAGGAGTGAGGAACTGAATCATTATGATGGCTCAGTAGCTGATCTTCATCTATATTCCCTATATCCTTCAGTGGTAGAAACACAATCCCAGCAGCTCCAGGAGGCCCCACTTGCTCCACGGCAAACAGGGCACCTGCATCTTGGGTGGAGAGGGCACAGGTATCAGATGTTAAACTGGTCATTTTCAATTTTTGGTGTGTGTATGGGGGATTCACATATGTGTGCAGTTTTGTGTGTGTACACACGTGTGTGGAGGCCAGGAGACAACCACAGATGTTGTTTCTCCAGATGCTGACCACCATTTTTTGCTCTTGTTAGGACAGTCTCTCATTGGCCTGGAATTTGCCAACTAATTTAGATTGGTTGGCCACCAAGTCCCAGGGAGCTGCCTGTCTCCAACTCCCCACACTGGAATTACAAGGCACACACACACACACACACACACACACACACACACACCATAGCCAGCTTTTAAAATGTGAGTTCTGGAGTTCAAACTCAGATTCTCATACTTGCAAAGCTAGCACTTGACCAACTGACCCATATCCTCAGACATGAGCTGGTCCTGTTTCTTCATCCCATTTCTCCACTGCCATCATCCAGGCTCCGTTTCTCTTCTGTTGACTTGGCCATCATCCTTGACAGATCCTGATAATATTCACTCATCCTCAGGCAACGTCACCATGGAGCCAGTCATTCAGTTGTTCCCAAACTCTTCTCTCCAAGGAGCTCACCTGCTTCCTCTTCTATGGCTCCTTCCAAGACCCACTGAAGCACACTTGCTTGACGAGCCCTGAAATGTGAGGAGAGTTCTCAGTTAGTGTCTAAACAGTTTGTTACCCCATAAACCCTGCAAAGGAAAGATGATGGAGGTATAGGGGCGGTGAGATCATCTCTCCTTTCAGTTTGGGAAATACCCGTAACAAATGATGGGCAATTTTCCACTCTGTGGATGCTCATGAAGGGAAAGTAACATGGCGGGTCAGTTCAGGAGAACTTAGTGTGAAAACTGCCCTGAGAGAATGGGCGTCCTTTGGGTCTGGAGGCCTTCAGTGGCTTTCTTCATTCCAAGTTCCATGGAAATACAAAATCTGACCTGCATGGAGGGGCAAATGGACCTACACAAAAGCCATTTTTCTCCCCTTAGGTTGCTGAGTGCTTGTGCATGGTGTGAATTGTGGGGTTCATCTTAGTGGGAGCCCTTCTTCTCTTCCCTTCCCATGCCTCATCTGCTTTATGGTGTGAATTGTGGGGTTCATCATAGTGGGAGCCCTTCTCTTCCCTTCCCCCATGCCTCATCTGCTTTATGGTGTGAATTGTGGGGTTCATCATAGTGGGAGCCCTTCTCTTCCCTTCCCCCATGCCTCATCTGCTTTATGGTGTGAATTGTGGGTTTCCACTATGATGACATAGTGGAAGCCTCTCTTCCCTTCCCATGCCTCATCTGCTTTGGGACACTTTGTCGAGTCCTACAGATTATGTGAGTCCTCTGAAACACAGAGCTAGCCAGATACTCATGGGCTCCTGCAAGTACATTAGTCTCATTTGGAAACTTGAGGGCACTCTGTGGCACCAGAAAGTTCTGCCATTCTTGAGCTTCCAAAATGCAGCAAGACAAGTATAACAGTTCACACCTGGAAGTCCAGCACTTGGAAGGTTGAAGCAGGAAGATTGTGAATTCAAGGCCAGCCTGGGATAAGTAGCTAGACACTATCAAAAAATAAAAAATAAAGAAGGAAAGAAGGAAGGAACAAAAGAAAAGGAAAAAAATGAAAAGTGAGGCCTGGGGAGTAGGCTAGTAGTAGAGCATTTGCTTAGTATGCGTAAGGTCTAAAGTTCAATCCTCAGTACTGAGAAAGGAAGCCAGCAAACAGCACGTATCTTCCTCATCCCCATATCTTCCTGCACGTCTGTCTCACCAGTTTTTCCAGCCCTAAGAGAAAGTCTGCACTATCTGAGCATCCTTTCCTCTATCCTCGTCACATCACTGACATCTAATGATGTAGGAGTGTCTTCTATCTATCTGTTACTTTCATTGGTTAATAAAGAA
>LOJH01062034.1:0-10913 GCA_001685095.1 Ellobius talpinus
TAAAAAGGAGAAAAGTAGCTGAGCTAAGCAGTCATTTCTTTCTGCTCCCTGCTTCCTGAATATTGATGCAATGTGACCAACCGCTTCAAGTTCCTTCCACCACTCCTTCCCCACCATGATGAATGTACTTCAAGTAGCTCAAATTGCACAATAAAGTAAACCGTGACTTCCTGAAAAAAACTACACAACAGCTCGAGAGAAGAGTTTAATGGGTTCCTATAAAGTGTATTACACATTTGTCACATGCCCTAGCTACTCAAACTGTAGGTATTTGCCTCAAAGAAATGAAAGCCTATCAGTGGACATAGATATTCACAGACTCTTTAGTCACAGAAGTTTAAAATTAGAAGCAAGACATTAGCTATATGAATCCTCTTTACACACAATGGCTTAGAATCAGAAACAACATGAATAAATAAAATGTGCTCTATCTGTATGACACTCTACTCAGCAACGAAAGGAAATAGCCAACTGATAATAAACCTCAAACATCATCTGTTGCATGAAAGAAGTGACATAAAGAGTTAAATCCATGTGATTCCATGTCTATGAAATTCTAGACTAGTCAAAATAAACAATGGTATTAAACATATTGATCACCTAGGGCTAAATACTTTATCCAGAAAGGCACAAGGGAACCACTGAGGATGACAGAAACTATCTATATGTTGAGCACAATGATGATTATACTAGTATAAATATTAGGTATAATTCATGAAAGTATACACTTTGAATAGGTGTACTTTAGCTATGTTAATTATATAATAATAATTTTATTTCTAGAAGGAAATGGAATATTAACAATAATTAATAATAAGCCAAGCATATAATCCAATGGGAACTTCAAAGGGAGAGAATATAAAGAACTAAAGAAAATCTAGAGACTTCAGGAGATTGTGGCTGAATATGTTACAAATAAGATGTAGTATATTAATATTCAGATTCAAGAATATTTAGGAACATCAGAATATTTTCAGGGAAAATCAAAGCAATCCACGTCTGGACATAAGTTTGTAAAATCCAGGATATCAGAGACAAAATGTTAAAAAAAATAATAACCAAGAAGGCAAGTTACCTGCCAGGAAACAGAAATGATGCAGAGAGTAGACTTAGCAAACAGCTGAAAGCCCGTGACAGTGGGAAAACATCATCACCTCCAGAGGGGAGAATAGCTTCAAACTGATCTTTCATGCCATTTGCAAACATTTTCAGATGCCAGATGATAGCTATAATGGCTCATCCATGCTTAAAAGTTCTCCAGCATGTGCATTTAACACTCATACAGTTTTACTGTGTGAAATACACCTTACTAACATGATTTAAAAATTTCTACTTTCACATTCGTTGGATTGCTGGATTGCTTTTTTTCTTAACTGAAAATACGTTTTCTTTAAAGTCAATGTTAAATAGTTTTATTTTATATATTGCATTTTCCTCTTAGGATGATGTGCAATGTTCTATTTCCTATCCCTATGCACATGTTTCATGTTCAAGTATTGAAGAGTACCATGTAATTTATAGTAGCAGCTTAACATTAAGACTGCCACAAACTTGGTAATTTTGGGCCCTTCAAATGTTTCCCTGTGGAACAATGCTACATCTCTTCTAGGACTGACTTAATCAATCTCTTTGATGGTAGGTCCTAAAGAAGTCCCACCAGAAAGAGGGACATCACCAGTGAATCCCCCAAGCATTCTTCCCAGCATACCACCAGTCCTCTGGTAGAGCTTGGTAATGATGGGGTAATGATGGGGTTGCTGACTTTTTCCAGTTCTTTCTGACAGTGTTCAGCTCTTTCCTCTTATGCAGTCTGATTCTTATACAGGCAACTGATGATTCCATCATACTTGTCTAGAATCTTGTTTGTCCTCATCTTTGATCTTGCCTTGAAGGTTCTCATCTTCAGCTGTTGTTCTCATGCCAAACGCATAGGACTTCAGTAAATTCTTGGGTGGTACCTTATCTCTCTGCTTCTCATCTTCAGTTTTGTACTTCTCAGCTTCCTGGACCATGCACTTATTATCTTACTTGCTCAAAGGGCCCTTGTCGTCAGTGATATAGTTCTCCTTTCCTGTGCTTTTATCCACAGCAGAAACATTGGAAGGGCCATTGGCATCAATATCAAAGTGACGTCATTCTGAGGAATGCCGTGGAGTGCTGGAGATATGCCTATGAGTTCAAACTTTTCAAGTGGGTTGTTATCCTTAGTCATGGCCTTTTCACCTTCAAACACCTGAAGAAGCACACACCCAGCTAGTTGTCAGAGTAAGTGGTAAAGATATGTGTGTTAGGTAGGAATTATAGTATTGTGTTGGGTGAAGACAGTCATGACTCCCCCAGCAGCTTCAATACCAAGAGGAAGAGGAGTGATGTCCAAGAGCAGCAAATCCTTAACATTCTCAGACTTGTCTCCAGGCAGAATGACCTCTTGGACAGCTGCTTCATATGCAATAGTTTCATCCGGGTTAATGCTAGTCTTCAGTTCTTTTCCATTGAAGAAGTCTTTCAGAAACTCCTGAATCTTGGGGATCCTGAGAGAACCACCCACTAGGACAACATCATGAATCTGTGACTTGTCTAGTTTAGCATCTCAAAAGGGCTATTCTACAGGGTTCAAGTGTGCCACAGAACAGATAACATTCAAGTCTTCAAATTGAGGACAAGTAATAAAGATATAGAAGATGATTCCCACATAAGAGAGAATCAAACTCAGCACTGGCCTGGGTGCTGGAGGAGAGGGTACATTTAGCCCATTTACACAGAGTACAGATGTAGGACTGCTCTCTTATTCTCACTGATGTCCTTCTCATAACTGGATTTAAGCTCAACAATAAAATGGTAGACAGCTAGGTTATCAGTCTACCCAAGTGGGTGTCTCCAGCTGTAGATTTGACCTAAAGGGTTCCATCCTTAATGGTGAGGATCTATGCATCAAAAGTACCACTTCCCAAATAAACAGATTTGACACATTCCTTTCACCTCCAACCTTCCTATCTAAGCTATAAGCCAAAGCAGCAGCAGGTTCATTGATAATTAAGTACATTGCAGCCCCCCAATAGCTCCAGCGTCTTATGTTACATACTGCTGACAGTCATTGGTAACAGTCTTCCCAAGACAGACTTCTCCAGAAATTTTATTCATCTTTTTTGGAACCATAGAGGATACCTCCTCTGGGGAGAAACTTTTTGCCTCTCCTTTGTTTTCTACTTAGACCTTGGGCCTGCAGGCACATTCATCACCATGTTTCATATCACACTGAACAATAGCATGGTCAAACCTACACCAGACAAATGTTTGGCATCAAAAACTGTCTTGGTGGGCTCCATTGCAGGCTCATTCACAGCATCCCAAATTAATTGTTCTGAGACAGTCAAAGAAACATATCTTGGTGAGGTTCAGTTGTCCTGTTTGGCAATTCTTTACACCTTTCCTTGCTGGAAGACACCCATACAGTCACAGGTGGCACCCAAATCAATGCCAGCTGCGGGTCTCTTATACATGGCTGCTTACATGTAGGCCCAGCTGTGCTGGCAACAAGGCCACCTGAATCCCCAAAAGCTCCCACCACACTCAATGAGCTGAAATTAGACTTTTTTCATATAATACATTCTGATTATGGTTTACTCTCCCTGCCTTCCTCCTAGATCCTTCCCACTTCCCCACCTACCCAAAGTTTACATCCTCTCTCTCTCCCTCTCTCTCCCTCTCTCTCATTTGAATAAAAACATGCATCTAAATAACAATATTAAATAAGGTAAAATAAAACAAAAAATCATAATAGGACAAAGCAAGCAAAAAGAAAAAAGAACCAAAGGAAAAGTACAATGAATATGCAGATACTGCTAAAACAATATGCATATGATAAATTGAAACACGATTAATAAAAAATCAGAGACAGAAATGGAGGTTCAACCTGAAGGTCAGAAAAGCAAAACAGCCAACCACTGACTCTTACCTCTACCTCAGTCCAAAAATGGTGATCCTGCCTCTAGGAATCTCAGAATGACACTGTGTCTGAGAGTTATATTCTCCTGTTTTATAATCCTCTCTTGTTCTGGGATTAAGGAAGTGTACCACTACCACCTGGTTATTATAGCAAGCTAGTGTGGCTACTGGGATTAAAAGTGTGTGCCATTACTGCCTGGTCTGTAAGGCTGACCAATGGGACTATTTAATCTTTGATTTTCAGGCAAACTTTATTTATTAAAATACAAGTGAAATGCCACTACAATAAATATTTAGACTTTCCAGTAAAATTTAAATTAAAATAAAATTTCAACCAAGATTTAAACTATGTGCAAGTCCAGGTAATGAGTTTTTACTATTAATAGACCCTCATAAGAACTAATGAATTTGTATTAAAAGAAAATAAAGGAAATTTAGCTCAAAAATAAGAATGAGGGTTATTAGCTGAGAACAAACAACATGGAAAACATGTTAAAAGTGAAAAAAGAATGACTACAGCAAATAGCAATAATAATTGTAGTAGGAAGCCACTTGTTCATTCTCGGCTGCCCAGACTCAAAATAACCACACAGAAACTGTATTAATGAAATCCCTGTTTGGCCTATTACTTAAGTGTATTGCTAGCTAGCTCTTATATCTTTGGTTGGTCCATTTATATCGTTTTATATTTTATCAAGAGGCTTGTGGCCTACCAGCAAGGTTCCAAATGACAGCTCGCGTCTTTCCCCTCTGGCGGCTCATGGTTGTCTCACTGACTCTGCCCACTCTCTCTGTCTAGATCTCTTTCAGCCTGGCTATATTCTGTTAAGCCATTGGCTGAAAACAGTTTCTTTATTAACCAATAGAAGCAACAAATATACAGAAGGGCTTCCCACATCAAATAACAGTCTATTCAATTGATTATAAATGCACTTTAAAATCTTTGTAACATTTCTAAAATTGGGATATGACATATATGTTGGTATTGTCATGGTTTAATTGCCAGGATGTTTTTCTTCTTCTGAGAAGATGAAATAGTAGTGCATCTGTAGTCAGTGATCTCTTTGAATTAACAAAATGTTAATAGTTGCTAGTTTGGGGAATTGAAAGGATTGAAATGTTTTCAAAGTCTTTCACAAAGAGAAAAGAGGGGCTTAACAGATTTAGATTTCATTCTGTCAGTTTTGACTATTCATATTGAAGAGAATTCTAACTATTTAGTATAAACATACAGGGGAAAGAATTATTCTGTGTGACATTGAAATATATTCTTGTTTATTCATTGAAATAACATTTTCCAAGACACCAAACGAACCACGAAATAAACGTTAAACTTCAGTGAGTGATCAATTTGTTGGCAGTAATAATAGTGTTGTTACTTGAAAGCTTTAAAATATGTTAATGAGCTAATGTCATTAGAACCCAAGATCTTCAAGATAAAAAAGTGTGTAATTAAGTAGATTGATTCACAGTTCTGTAACTGTAAGTATGAATTGAGAATATGGTAAGACAATATGATTCATTTCTCTTGAAAAGTACTAGATATGATGACATCCTGGTAGCATTAAAAAATAAAGAAAATAGATGAATCACAATGGAAATAATATATAAAACTTATGGATATAGTTAATATGACACTTTGAAGAAAAATTTATAACCATAAATGTTTAAGTAAAATAGAAATGATTAAAAGATTCATGAGCTGAGATTCCAATTTAGGGAATTAGTGACTTGTACCTATAATCCTAAAACTCAGGAGGCTCAGACATTAGGGTTATGAGTTCAAACCCAGCTTGGCTATGAGGGAGTTTGATGACAGCTCAATCTGCAGAGTGGTATCCTGCCTCTGCCTCTGAAGAAAGAAAAAAGAGAACAATAAGACCAAGAAGTTAGAATAAGAACCAAAAAAAACCAGAGTAAGAACAGATGAAAAGGCTAATGTGTTGTGATAACAGAAGAAAACATTTAATGATTCAATGGCTATGATTTAAAAACAAAAGTTGTTTCTTTCACCAGGAAAATAGACATATTTCTGGCAGCCATATTAATAATGAGACAAGCTAGTAAAAGTTAATGAAGTTAGAAAAGAAAATAATGACAGTCGTATCAAGATTAAATAGAGCAAAGGGTTAGAATGGAAAATCTTAATGTAAGCTCATTTGGCGACATTAATAAATCCAGAGCCTTGGTACCCAGTCACTATTCTAGCATTGGACTAGCATCACCATAATCAACTGTCCTGGTTGCAAGATTTCTGCTGCCTGGAAAGTGACTCTGGATTCTGCCCCTCATGTCACCAATCAAACACAATTGAACTCTGTCTTTGGAATGAATGAAGTAAGCAGTTCTAAGCAATATTTAAAGATGTCTCAGCCGCTAGTATGATGGGAAGACCTCTCCAAACTGAGAGGACCAGTGGGCTCTTCCTGCCCCTTCTGTCTTGTTTCTGCATTGACTTGGACACAAATCACTATTCTTATTCACTAGTGGGCTCTTCCTGCCCCTTCTGTCTTGTTTCTGCATTTACTTGGACACAAATCACTATTCTTATTCACTAGTGGACTCTTCCTGCCCCTTCTGTCTTGTTTCTGCATTGATGTGGACACAAATGACTATTCTTATTCACTCATCAGTTCTTCCTCACTTGAAAGACTCTCAGCAGCTAGATCCATGCAAACTTCCAGATTTCTTGTATTCTTTCCCATTTCACTCTCCCCTGTACATCTTTCTCTTTGTTTTGTTTTTGCTTCATCCTTATCTGTTTCCACTGAGTTATATTACCTCAGATGACAAGAAAACCAGAGTTAGGGCAAAGGTTTAATTCGGTTGCTTTGGCATTATACTGGTTCCATGAAAACCTCAGAATCTTTTCGTGTCTAGTCTACTATCCTTGGCATTGGGTTTTCCTGAGTTTACTAGAAAGATCCTTGCAACAACACCAAATGTAACATCAAAAACTGATTGGAAAGATTGTGCTTTTATTTGAAATTAAATGTTGATATCAAATTTTAAAATATGTTTTATTTATTTTATGTTGGAGGAAGAGACACATACAGCACACCAGTGGGTGTCAGAGGACAAGTTGGGGAAGTTGATCCCCTCCTTTCACCAGGTGTGTCTTGGGAATTGAAGTCAGGTCCACAGGTTTGGCAGAGGTACCTTTATCAGCTGAGCTATCTTTCAGGTCCATTTTTACTTCTTTTGGGGGTCTAGAGATATATCTCAGTGGCTTAGCACTGCATGAAACTCTGTGTTGATCTCGAGCACTGAAAACCATTATTGTAATTGATGCAGAGGACTTATACATATTATGGGATATGCTGTGGTAGTTTGACGCAGGTATACAGTGTAAAATGATCAAATAAGGTTAATTCATATTTCCACCTCTTCACATGTTTGTAATATCCTTGTATTTGGAACCTAAAAACTCTCTTCCTAAGTTATCTAGTAAGTTAATATGAGCTATAATCACCCGAGTGTGCTGTAGAGCACTAGAAAGTATTCTTTATATTGAAATGTGTTTAGGGTATTCATTATCAAGCCTCCATCTACAGCCTTTCCTACTCACATTTGTAACAGGAATCACCATTGCAATTTCTATTTTTACACAGCTTTTACATAAAACTGAGAGCCTGCACTATTTGTCTTTTCATGCCTGGCTTATTTTATGTAACATGATGGCTTCTAGTTCCATTTCATTTTGTTGCAAATGACAGAGTCGCTCTCTCTCTCTCTCTCTCTCTCTCTCTCTCTCTCTCAGACTTGAAGAACCCCTTTCTTTCTATGGAAAGAGTTTTGACTGTAGGTGAACCAAATGCTTCTGGTCCTTACAGATGTGGATGGTGTTTCATTGGTGCTTGTTCTTTGAAAGAATATGAGAAAAATCAGATGCTGCATCTTCTAGTGATACCCGGGATTTTGGACATTTTAAGCCTAGAAAAAGAAACACAAGAAAACCATAAAAAGATGTTTTGAATTTGTATGTGTTCGGAAGAACACACGCTAGTATTGTCCTGAGACTAGTAAGTTGCCTTTTGGAGAAACTGTGGTAGATTCATGTCTGACAATGAAAGGTATCTTAGTTTATTTCCCAATATTTTTGTTCTCTCTCTCTCTCTCTGTCTGTCTCTCTGTATGTGTGTTTGGAGGTGACATTTGCATTGCATGTGGAGGCAAGCAATTGACATAAGTATAGCCTCCTCTACCACTCTCTATCCTTTTCTTTGAAACTAATCTCTCAGAAAACCTGGAGCTTACCAATTCTGCTATACTGCTGGCCCTGCAAGTCCAAGATATTCTCCTGACTCCACTTCCCCAGCTCTGGAATTATAGGTGTGCTGCTGCACCTTGCCTTTTAGTTGGCTGCTCCGCATCTGAACTCAGGTCCTCATGCTTGCACAATAAACCCTTTCCCCACTGAGCCATCTCCCCAGCCCCCATAGTTCCCAATATTTTGATGTGTACAAGTTTTAACTATTTTCAGGTAACTCGCTGATCTTTAGGTTTTTCTCATTTAACTGTTTTTCCCCTTTGTTTACAACTCCATTTGATTTTGGAGAGTATCTCTTATGACATCTAGCTGTCTTTGGTTACAAGTGGCAACAACCAGGTTTGCCTAATATGAAAAGGAATTCACTGCAAGAATGCTAAGTGTCTCACATAATTAGGTGATATAATTAGGGAAGCTGGAAAGGAGACTTTGAAAAGGACTACAATGCTAGCAGCTTTACCACAATATGTTATTATCATTGTCCTGATATATTATTACTTATTGTTATTAATTTTTACCATGCTTGATTAAGACATTAAACTTTATGATAGGTCTGCGTATAGGGAAGAAAACATCTGAATAAAAGTCAGTACTTTCATAAGCTGAAGCAGGAAAAGTGCCGTGATTTCGGGGCCAGCCTTGGCTCCCTGGTGCGCGTCAGAACAGCTGGGCTACAGAGTGAGACCCTGTCTCAAAAAGAAATGGTGAAAGGCGGAGGAGGGAAGTGAAGGGGGAGAAGGGGGAGCAGCAGCAGCAACATCTGGCTAAGGGACAGACAAGCACACTCCAGCACGCTAGCTGCTAAAGAATGGCCTGTATCAAATTACACTTTTGTCATTGCCACTTGCATTTAATTTGTATTCTTTTTTATTAATTATACCCCCTAGAGACTGTAATCACGTGTCATGTTATTTTCTGGGTGTTGTCTTTGTCCTTGTGCCAAGACTCTCAAGAAAGAAATAAAAATCTTTACTTTTTGCTGCATTCTGTCAAGACCCCACACCACTCTCACTGTATGCCTGACTTTTTATAAGACTTACACCTCAAATCATAAAAGATACCTTTATGGGCTAGAATGTAATGTTTTTATACATTTATATATTGTGTTATGCTTCAGTAGAGGTAAACGTGTGAGATAACCTCAAAGAAAAGAATGGGGGGAGAGGTGATATATATGTGTGAACTGCTGTCTCCCCTATTTTTCTCATATGTATAGATAGAATATACCTATATTATATGCTGTTATGAATTAACATCTCTTTTTTCTCACACATATAATCAATCCTCAGAATACCCTTGAGAAGAATGTTGCTAGTTTGTCTTCTTGAGAGAGTTTCACATGTATTTCAAGCTGGCTTTGAATTCACTGTGTAACTGAGAATGGCCTTGAACATCTATTCCTCCTGCCCCTACCAAGTGCTGGGATTACTGGTGTGCTCCACAACTGGTTTCTCAAGTGCTAGAGAACAATCCAGGGCTTTTGTAAAACATGTGCTTTTAGAGACTGGAAGGCTAGCACTGGGGAGGATTAGGTGCTTTTGTTGACATCACACAAGTAAAACAGTAAGTAAAAATGATGCTAAGATACGAATCCAGGTCTTCTGGCTCTCAAGGGCTTTCATTTTCTTTGAGACAAGCTTTTACTATGTAGCCCAGGCTACTCTTCAATTCCAGTAAACCTCCAACATTTCTGAACTTTTTATTGCAGTGTCATACCCATGCATAATAGTGATGGTTACAAGTGCGGAGCCCAAAGCAGAATGCACATCCAGTAGCAGAATCTCTATCCTTTTGCCTCCTTCCAACCAATGCCCTTCTGGGGGAAACTGTTGTCTGCTTTTTGCATAAATGCAGATGTCGCATAAATAAGTGTAGTATTGTGGAATCAGTCACTAAGAATTATTCATATGGGGGTTTTTGTATGGTAATCACCTATGAGATTTGTGAGAACTGAAGTCAGATTTTATTGCTGCTGGAGTACGCTACAATGTGACCGTGTCATACTGCAGTTATTTACCTAATGTATTCTATGAGAGATCTACTCTAACAGAGTATCTTCAGGAGATGTAGCTTAGTTGGTAGAGTAATATCCAGCATGCATAAATCCCAGTGAATGATCTCCAGTACTCCAGAAACCAACTTTGGTGTGTAATCCTAACACTTGGGAGGCAGATATAGAAGAAATAGATTGCCAGGGTCATTTGTGGTTGCACAGTAGATTCAAGGCCAGCTTGAGATACAGGTGATGTTTTAAGCAAAGTAACAAGCAAACTGGCTAAAAGCTATCTTCAAGATGACTGACAAAAATAAATTATATGGCAACTTGATTTGATTACAGTATGCAATTACATAATTGTACCATTATCAGTTGGCTCAGTGAAGATTTTTTGGTAGATGTGATTAACCTATGATCAACTGACTATAGACCTTTGGAAACAAGGTGAGCGTTATCTAATAAGGTTTTAAAAGGAAAAGCACAATTTCTCAGAGGAAAAAGAAATCCCCCCTCCCTTGAGATTTATTCCTCTCTTATCCTAATCCACATTCTAATTTTATAGTTAATATCTACACACACACTATTTCTCTCACTCTTTTAAATAAATCTAGCTTCTACATATGAGAAAAACATGCAGCATTTATCTTTCTGAGTCTGCCTTATTTGATTTACATAATGGTTTGCAGTTTCATTCATTTTCCT
>LOJH01062035.1:642-10913 GCA_001685095.1 Ellobius talpinus
ACCTTTGGAAGAGCAGGCACTGCTCTTAACCACTGAGCCATCTCTCCAGCCCCCTGTGTATTTTTGACTGTCCTGGAACTCACTCTGTAGACCAGGCTGACCTCGAAATCCCAGAAATCCGCCTGTCTCTGCCTCCCTGCCTCTGCCTCCCAAGTGCTGGGATTAAAGGTGTGAGCAACCACATCTGACTACTCTATTTCTTTTTTAAATGACTTTCTCTATACTTTTTCTTTGCTTTATCCTTTTTCTTTTCTCTACCAAGCCTATGTATATTTTAAAACACACTGTAAACCATTTAGAACTTTTTTCTTCTGAATTTGTTTATGCTGTATAGCTCTATCTTTTTCTAAGCACATAGGTCTTTAATATGCTAAACACCATAGCTAGGATTAAAATTGCAGCTTTGGCAGCTGGCTCTGCCCCATTCCTTAGCTTTCTGAGAGTCTAGCTTCATGGAGGAGGTACTGGCAGGAGTCATGTTTATTGCCACAGTTCTGTGAAATTTCAAGGTCCATGTTGTTGCAAATATGGCACGAGTGGGACCTTCGTTGGTCCCATGGCAGGTGAGGATCATGGGCAGGAGACAAATATACCATGCAGTGCATATTTGAGTGTAGAGTTTATTGAGATGAGGGTAAAAAAAGATGGGAGAGAGAATGTGTGAAAAAAGAAGCAGGAAAAATCTTGTCTGCCCCTTCAGAAGAGCAGTAGGAAAAAGAGATTGGGAGTGGGTGGAACATGCCTCTTAAAGGGATCTTTGCACCTGCCTGGATACATTCTGCCAGATGACAGAGCAGACTAGCATAATGCCTGAACCCTAACACATACCACCATCAAGAAACCTGCCTCTGGCTGATTGCTCATAAACACCATTTAAGTGTTTGGTGGTAGAGTCTCTTAAAAGAAATACAAGTTTTGCCACTAATGCTGTGTCAGGAAACCTCTCTTAAAGGAGCTGTGTCTCTGCTTGGCACCAGCAAACCAAGCCTACCAGAGTAAAGACAGTTACCAACAAGCTGTGTTTGACTTTGTTCTTGTCTATCTAGAATACTTTTTTCTTAAAGCTTTCTCAGGCTTTTTTTGTGGAAATTCTTGCCAAATGTTTGGGTGCCATTTGTAGATAGAAGTTTCTGTCCTGCCCAGTCCTGCATCTATTCAGTCCCAAAGAAACACAAAGAAGCCTATATTAATTATAAACTATTTGGCCTATTAGCTCTGGCTTATTATTAACTAACTCTTACAACTTAAATTAACCCATGATTCTTGTCTATACTTAGCCACATGGCTTTTCTCAGTAAGGCATTCTCATCTTGCTTTCTCTGTGTCTGGCTGGTGATTGACTCTTTGCCTTTCCTTTTTCCAGGATTCTCTTAGTCTGGTTGCCCTGCCTATACTTTCTGCCTGGCTTCTGGCCAGTCAGTGTTTTATTAAACCAATATTAGTGACAAATCTTTACAGTGTACAAGAATATTATCCCACAGCAGCCCACAAAGTGGGAAAAGCCAGACTCACCAGACATAGTTAGCTACATGTATGAAGCTCAGGTTATTTATAGCAGAGCTACCTCCTGAAAGCTAATACCATTAAACACAGACACAAGTTTAAATGTCATATAGCATAGAACTACATAAGTTATATTAAAACCAAAGGGAATAAACACTTGGACTTAAATACTTCCTAGTATACTGCATTCCATGCTCTCTAAGTTCCCTTGGGTATGTACCTCCTTATGTCTGTGAGTGGATGGTACAGTACTTGTCTTTCTAATATCTCAGAATTTCTTTGGCAGAAAACTCCAGAGTAGATGCTGCTGTATCTACTTACCTTCATGGTCTTTATCATCTCGGAAAATACGAAATGTAACTTGGGTCAAAACTAGGCATCATCCTTCATCTCCCTTTCTGACAGAGCAACTACATTCCATGTGACAAGACTGAGCATTGTTCCCATAGCCAGAGTTTGTGCCTGGGCAACTGCTTACCTCTGATTACTGTAACCTTTGCCATTTCTGAAACTTCTGCCTTCCCACTGTTGCATACCCTATTCAAACATCCTATAGCCTCATAGACCTTCCTTCCCCATGCTGCTCCTATTTAACATTCTCCTAGAGCTTCACATGCTTTCTACCCACTCAGGCAAGTGTAGTTCTGAGCTTACTTCCTCACAGGAACCTGGGAACATATTGGAATTCTGAAGCAACTTTTTCCAGGTATGTTTTGTTTAGGTACTGGCTCAGATTGACAAGAGAGGTCCTTAAATATTATATTTAAGCCAGACAGTGGTGGCACACCACTTAATCCCAGCATTCAGAAGGCAGGGGTGGGTGAATCTCTGTGAGTTGAAGGCCAGCCTGATCTACAAGAGCTAGTTCCAGGACAGGCTCCAAAGCTACACAGAAACCCTGTCTTGAAAACTCAAAAAATATATTTAAAAACTTTGTGTGTGAGTGTATGATATGTATACATGTGTGAGTGTGCCATGGTGCATATGTGGAGATTAGAGACCAACTTGTAGAGTTGATTCTCTCCATCCACCTTTATATGGGTTTTAGGTTGCCAGTCTTGTGCAGCAGGTACCTTTATCTGCTGAGCCATTTACCAACCCAGAGAGGTCCTTTCTAAACAATTCATACAATTGCAAAATAACTGTCCACCTACCCATCTCTGACATCATCTCCTGTCCTGTACATATGCTGACTGTTTCCCACCCTGTAGTAAGTTTCTTGATAGCAGGAACTTTAGATCATCTGGCAATGTCCTTGGCACACAGCAGTCCTCAGTAGGCACAGAATAAACATTTTGCCTTTATAAGTGGCAGCTCCTCCCACTCTAATTCCTGCTCATACCAGGTATTGGTTTCTGAAGTTTTGCCCCCCCTTCCATGGACATATAAATCTAGAACCCTGTTAAGTCCTTTTGTCCACCTCAAGACCCCTTTGCATGCAGAACGGGGTGGTGCACAGTGTACTCAAATTTGTTCATCAACTGATAAGTACAGAAACAAAAGAGAAATATCCAGAAAATAGAATTATTCAGCAATGAAAATGAAGCACTTAATCATGTACAACATGGATAAATTTTGAAAAGATCTCAAAGCGACATCGTATATGAATTCTATTTCTATGCAGTGTACAAGCAAGCACACTCAGAAACAAAATAGTAGTGATCAGGGGTTGAAAGACAGGCATGAGAGCCACTTCCATGAAAGTGCTCTAAAACTGGATTATAGAAATGGGTGTACAGCTGCAAATTTACTTAAACAATGATCAAATTGTACACGGGCAAATTTTATAGCATGTCAATTTTACTTTCGTAAAGCTGTGGTAATTTTTATTTGGGGTTGGGAATGTACCTTGGAGGTGGGGAAATTGCTTGAAACGTTCACGGCTCACGACAGACTTCAGCACGAAAAAAAGGTTATATTTAGTATTTTTCCACATGGCTGTGCCATTAGTTTAATATATAGTATAATAGATCTGTATTGTTGCTTCTCTTCCCTCTCCCTTCCTATCTCTTGACATGCTAGAGATTGAATCCAAGAGTTCCACTATTGAACTGCATTCCAGACGTTTTTAAGGTAAAATTAACTCTATAGTCCAGCCAGGCGTTGAGCTTGCCTCAGACTTCCTTATGCTAGGATTGCAGTGGTGTTATACAGCGTCCGACCGTCGACAAAGCTGGCATAACGCACTGGCATCCAAGAACTTGGGACAGCTTGTACCACCTTGGAGGCGGTTTCGAGTGGGAAAGCCACGCCCTAGGGCGCGTGATCACGTGGGTCATCCTATCCACCAATCAGAAGGCTGTGAGGGGCGGGAGCTTGGCGAGTCCGGGTTGCGCCACTGCCGCCGGAAGCTCAACTTTTTGTGTGTGTGTCTGAGTTGGTCTTGTAGGGTGGAAGTTGTTTCTCTGAGGGGAAGGCCCACAAAAATTTAAAGTCACGTTCTGAAGTCTGCCCCAGTTCTGTCCGGATCAAAATCCATACCGACCACAGTTAGAAGGTGGCTACTGGCCGCAGATCTCTCTTCCGGAACGAAAGCCGCGCGGACAGGTTGTTTCCGGGGGGTTGCCCGAGACTGGTTCCCTGTTGCGCCCCGCCCCTCACACGGCCACGTCCTACCGGAGCTGCTGGGCTGGGTCACTGATGGTGAGGGTTGTGGGGCTAGTATTGAGGAGGGTCGGGGACTTGGGGAAGTGGACGGTGGGACTGGCCGAGCAACGCCGCGTCCAGAGAGGCATGCGCCGGCAAGGCAAATGCAGTGTTCGGGGAGGGTCACGCAGACTTGGGGTCAGCGGCGGCCAGCTCTAGTCAGCTTTTCCTTCTACTCTGTCAGACTGGAAGCCTGCCTCGGATCTAGTGTCAGTACTGGCTTGGTAAACGCCGGTACTCCCTCTGCACCTCATGGGATGCGGTCGGCCCTGAGAGCGTTGTGCTATTGCTGCTTGGGTCAGTTTTTTTTTGAAGTCTACTCCTTTTGCGTTTGATGACGAACGTGACATGGTGGCAAGTCGTTCAATCAGTGGGGGACTTATTTTGGTTCTGGTGCTGAGGTGTTTCACAGTGCTGCTGAACATGGACAGTTGAACCAGTAACTAGAGAGAGCAAAGTGAATAGTTTCCCATCTTTCCACAGGCACTTTCTGAATGTCTATGGAAAGACAGGCCCTGTTTGCAACAGATCCCCAGAATACAGTAGTTTTGTGGTCTCTGTTCTCACTACTGTATGTTGAAGGTATACTGACAACTCAAAACAGTTGTTGAAAGGAAACTGAAAAGATTAGCTTTGTCAGGCATGCGGAAGAGGTGACTTTGGACCCAAGGCAGGCCTCCATGACAAGAAGCTTCTGTGCAAAATTGTTGAGAGTAATGTCTCAAAAGAGTGACCAAGAAGTGTAACCATCCGACTGGGCATGGTGGCGCACACCTTTAATTCCAGCACTCAGGAAGCAGAGGCATGCGGATTTCTGTGAGTTTGAGGCAAGCCTGGTCTTCAAAACGAATTCCAGGACAGGCAGGGCTCTGTTCGCAGTGAAACCCTGGCAAAAACAAACAAACAAAAAGTCTAGTGACCTTATGGAGCGTCAGTTGTACTTCTGGGTACATAATATAGCCAGGTAATGAACAAAGGCACAGCATGTGAGGGGTATAGACATAAGCAGAAACAAAAGTGATCTCTAATTTAGGCAAAGAGGTTTGGATTTTATTATCAGTGGGACATTGTAAACCATGTATAGATGCATCGTGGCCTTTGCTTTTATAATCCTTTAGTAGCTCTCGGCCACAGTGTACCTTGAATAGAAAGAAGAGAAAAAATGGGTGTAGTCACACATGTCTGAAATACCAGTTCTTGTGAAGCCAAGACAGGAAGACTTCCACCTGCTTGAGGCCCACCCTACATATTAGATTCTATTTCAAAATCTAAAAGCATATTGTCAAGATGGCCCAGTGGTTAAGGATTATAGAGTCTGATAACATGAGTTCTATGGAAGCCCCATGGTGGAAAGAAAGAATCCACTCTCATATGTTGTCCTCTGTCCTCCACACACCTATGCCTATGGACACATAAACACAGACACAATCTGGGGGAAATATCCTATTTTCTTTCTACTCTTCAGAAAAGAAAAAAAGCAGAGGAAATACAAGTCACCTGATGTTATTAAGATTTAAAAGTAGCTGGTTTTTAGCCACTTGCTTTAAATAGTGTTATTTTCTCAAGTGAGAATATAACTTCAGTTTGACATTTACTATCCATTTTGAACAGCTGTTGAAAAAAAAGAAATAATTGCACCTGTTTATTCAAGGCATGAACAGATCCTTTATCTTACTATAGTCCATCCTAGCAAAAATTTTGTATTCATTTTCTTAGAGTTTGTGTTAATGAGAAAATAAGCTTAGAGTAGCTCAGAGATCTACCTAACAAGTTCTTACAGCCAAATGGAGGAACCGTCAGGATTTGAGGCAAACATGTTTAACTCAAGTTCTATCATTTATGTCCTTGCTATACCTGAGGCTAACCTTTTGGTTTATACTTATACAGATGCTATTTGTTATTATTCGATAATGTGTCATCAACTAGACATCTTTGGGAAGTCCCCTTTTATCTTTTATCTATGCTTCATGTCTATTTGATGATAAACTCAGTAATAGGGTAGCTATTTTTATGGACCAAGTTCATGGATTCTGCTGGGGAAAACTTGAAAACCTTTTGCATCTGAGATTGTAGTCTCTCAGAGTGGATCTAGGTGAACTGCTAAAGTTAGGTATTCCTTGGTGATAGCTTTGTTCTACCATCTAGAAATGGGGATGCAAGTGGTTAAAAATGAAACTATAAACTGAATGAAGTTCTACAGGACTGTAATCCTGCCATTCAAAAGGTAGAATCAGGAGGATCTACATAAGTTGGAGACTATCCTGGCCTTAGTCTAAAAAAGGAAAAAAAAAATCCCAAATCAAGGTAGCTAAGATAGCACAGTCAGTAAAGTGCTTGCTATACAAGCATGAGGACTTGATTTTGATGCTTTGCCAAAGCCCATGCAAGAAAGGCAGGTATGGTAATGTATACTTGTAACTCCAACACTGGGGAAATGGAAACAGGCAGATCCCTGGGGCTCACTGGTCAGCCAGTATTGTTGAACTCCAGGTCAGTGCAAGATACTGTCTCAAAAAACAAGATGAATGGCATCTGAAGGTGTGTACATATATATGCACAAAAAGAACCAAATTGACCAAACAAATGAAAAACAAAAGGGTAACTATAATGAGAATGAACTCGTTGTTTTAAAAAAAAACCACACACACATACACACACATACACACACAAATGTAGTGTGTATTACTAAAACCAGCTTTTTTGTGCCTCTCCCACACCAGCTGTCTTATCTTCATCTTTGGTACCCAGAGACTTGCCCTTGTCAACAGTCTGAGGTAATGAGACCCTGTATGACTGAGTCATGCTTATCAAAATTCAAAGGAGACCAAAGGTGTACAGTAAATGTCAGTTTATTGCCCTTCGAGTAGGACTGCTGTCAGAAGCCCAACTCCTAGCATTGTCCAGAAATTTTGTCTGTAGATTCACTTGAGGTAGCTGATTTTGAACAGGAGACATCTAAGTGAATTAACCAGAGTCAGTTGTAGTTGAGGGTCCTCTGTTCTGGAGGGCTGTACCATTCCATGTCTGAAAAGAGGAAGGGCTGCTTAGGAATCATGTGTCTTGCTTAGCACAAAATCAGAGTAAGGGGAATAAAGAGGGAAATACGTGATAGTCTCTAGCTTGTGACAACTTGATACATCTGCCATCAAATTCACATCATCAGTGGAACTTGAATATTCTTGGCTAATGTTTGTCTTTATGGATAGTCTCACTCTTAGCCTCTGAGCATATTATTTCTGGGACTTCTTAGCTGTCCTCCTTTTTGTATTTGTTGTATTTCTAGACCTATACTAGTCATTTGCTATGTTGATAGGCTGAGGTGACCGTATCATTGGTGGGTTCCTTCATTCACAGGTGGTCATCAGTCACAGAGAACAGATGGAGTCAGAGGACATGTGTTGGCAGTGACAAATGTCAGTATGCCAGCCCTACTGTTGAGTCAGCATCACACCTTTTTAGTGAGGCTTCTTAACTATAATTTCTCAGTGTGAATTTTGTTTTTGTTTGGTTGGGTTTTGAGACAGGGTCTCAACTTTGTAGCCCAGACTTGTTGAAACTCACTATGTAGACTAGATTGACTTCAGACTCCGAGATCAACCTGACTACCGCCTGAGTGCAAAGGCATATGCCACCACACTTGGTTTCAGCGTGATTTGTAAGCTCGGGATGTAGATTATTTTGCCATGAAACATGTTAAGCATAGCACAAAAAGAATAATACGGAACTTATTCTGAAGAATGTAGATGCCAACATTCCTACAGAGAGAGTATGCCTGGAAGCTCATATTTAAATCTTACTTTTTGATAAGGAAGTGAGTTAGTAGTATCATCAGCACACTTCAGAGTTGATAACTAATTGCCAAATTCAAGGTGAAATTATATTTTCCTAAACTTAGTCTGCCATAGTGGGTCAGAAGACTACTGTTACTCCTAATAGGGAAAGGTAGATGATCATCTGCTGTAAGATCCCTCTCTGCCCACTTTCTAAGTCAGCTCTTTTTGTGTGTTCTTGGCTCTCCCTTCCTGATCTCCCCATCTAGCATACTATACTATTATCTCATCCTTTGGCAACTGCTTCTTTAATTTTCATTCCTCTAGATCTGAGTTGCATAGTTTACAGCGGTGGAATTGCCTAGTAGGAACTTTGGCCTCGGGCATGGTCATTCCAGGTGTTTTATGAGCAGCTAAGTCTGTCTAGTTTATAAGATGCTGGTCACAAATAGTTATTTAAATTCAGATTAAGCTTAAATAAGATTTAAAGTTCAGTTTCTCAGTTAGCACATGTTCAACTTTAAGAGATAACAAGCTCTTTTTAAAAACCTCGGAAAATTATTCATGGTAGAACTTCTGTAACTGGGATCAGGAGAGACACTCAGTTCCTTAGGAAAGGGCTAAGGTGTGGCTGGCTTAATATTTTGCCCTCAAAACATAGGATGATGTAAGTGCTCAAGGATTGTTTGTGGTGTAGAAATCTGTGTTTGTTTTCTATACAAGTTGGGAACCTTGTAACTGTTACTTGAAATCTAACAAATTGTGTTTCATAATGGGTTTTTTCTTCCTCTTATTAGGAATCATGCTATTACTTGGTTTGACTTCAAGCCATTTGTGAGACATTAAACCTTACGCTAAAAACGGAAAGCAGAGTAGGATCCTTCCTAGAAAGTCTGGGCTGTTGCTGATGGCAGAAACCAAATTTAATCCAGACTCATATCTAGCTCCTCAGAGTCTTAGCCTGGGCTGCGCTGACCATGGATGGCCTCTGGGAAGACAATTCCAGCAGTGATATTTCATCTTGCCCTGAAGCCTCACTGGAGACGTTGGGCTCACTGTCACTACTGCCTGACCAACCAACCAAAGCTCAGTGTAAGTCAACAGGTCATTCTATACGCTAGCATTTCATTTTCAAGAAGATGTGTTCAGCTGGTGTCTTGCAGGGGGACATGAACTTTTCATTCTCTCAGAGTGTTTTAGTCATCTTACAGATATTTTCATTTGGCGCTGACTTTAGATCAAGCACAGTCTCTAGTCAACAGAATGGGAGCCACTTGGATATGTACCATGTTCAGCAGCTGAGCTGCTTCCTGAAGGCTTCTGTGGATCTCTACTGATGAATTATTGTTAGTACTTGAAATTATACCTTCCTGGTTGATTGGGTACCAAAGTTTTAATAACTGGAACTGATTAGCAGTCTAGGATTCCTGAGGCATAGTTTCTCTGTTAGCTGCTGTATTGTTTGTACATCAGGTGATTCCCATACCCCATGCAGTCAGGAACTAGCAATGTAATATATACCTTAAAAAGATAGATTACTATGTACTGGTTCTGACAGAAATTGCACTGTAGGTCTTAAAAAATGATGTTCAAGAAGTTAACATGCAGTGGGTGAGGCAGATACTGGTATTCATGCCCGAGATAATATGTTCTGGTATGGAATCACATCTTAGATCTACCTTTCGGGCAGAATCATGATACATATGCATAGGGTAGTCGTGAATGTTAAAAGAAGTGATGTATGTAACCACTTAAATCTACCATGCAGGAAGATTCATGGAACCTATGCATAGGGTAGTTGTGAGGGTTAAAAGAAGTGATCTATATAATGTGCCAAAAATGCTGGAATATAGCTCAGTGGTAGAATGCTTCCCTGACATATGTGAAGCCCTGATTCAGTCCCTACTGCTTTGTGAACATCCAATAAGTGGATATAGCCTTTTTTGTCTTCTGTTCATCATGATGTATATATATTTAAGCTTATATTTGGAAACGAAGTCTTCAAACATATTGGATCTTGTTGCTTTTAGATTTTGTTTAAGGTGTAATATGTTGCTCAAAACTCATTTTGTTTAGCAATCTACATACACATCAGAAAGTGGTATCAGCCACTTGTAACTTGTATCTGAAATGCAGAATCCCTGCACCCTTTCATGAAGGGTGACAGTGTAGAGCCAGAATCCCTGCACCCTTTAGCAAAGGGTGACCTTTAGTAAAGCTGACAGTGTGGGGCCATCTGTGTCCTACAGCAAACAGGTCTTGGGCATTAAGGATTTCTGTGCTCTACCTCCTACTTGTGGCTTTCTTTTTCAAGGATGCATGTCAGTGAGTAGCAGGACCTTTTATTTGTAA
>LOJH01062036.1:0-10913 GCA_001685095.1 Ellobius talpinus
ATGCAAAAATATCTGTCACAGTCATTCTGACATAAATATGCTACTGTTTATACACTGTATATGTCTAAAACTTCTGTTTTCACAAGCCCAAAGAATTGACCCACCTTAAACAGGTCAGATAAAACCCTCTCAATTCCCTGGTCCTAATTTTTTTCTTAAGTTTGCCGTCTGTTCTGCCAATAACTTAAACAGGTATTAGAGATACCAGACATTTCCATACCACAAACACTGTACAGGAACAAAGAGACCAGCTACCCCAGGATGTGACCAGCACCCAGCCTTCTCAGGTTCTCCCCAAAGACGACACCCACAAATAAGCAGGTAGCAAGCTTGAGACTCTGCTGCCCCAATTCTTTTAACCTGTGGTGCCTAACCTCCCGCCTTTTTATTATAAAAAGAGAAGGGAATGCAATGATCTGTCCTGTCTCTTTAATAGACAAGTCACGCTCACTCCCTTCCCTGTCTGCTGAGGCAGGCAGATCTTCCTTTTTATTTGCAACCTAAGTCCCTTCCTTTTCCTTCTTCCTCTCAAAGAGGCAGGTTCTATCTCTCCCTTGTCTCTTTCCCCCCTCTCTTTCCTCTCTCTCCTCTCTCCTCTCTCCTCTCTCCTCTCTCTCTCTCTCTCTTTCTCTTCTCTCCTCCCCTTCTGCTTTCCCCCTCCATAACTCACTAAATAAATATCCAACCTCACTCTGCATGGCATGCCTATCCATCTCTCTCTCTCATGCAATTGCAGCATGGTCTTGTGGCATGTCTATACATCTCAGTCCCTAACCCACCATATGGTTCCCTGCCTGGGTCTGGCTGTTCTCAGTACCCGTTGACTCCTGCCTGCCACCACATGGCCTGCTGCCTGCTGTTACTTGGGGATCTACAGCATTTCTGCCATGCAGCTACTTGGGGATCCACTGAATTTTTATTAATTCATCTCACAAAGTATACTCAGTTTTGAGATATCCAAAGCTAAGGAATAAAACTGTAGGGGATAAACAAAGGGGGCAAATCCTGGTTTTTTAAAGAACGTTAGATTTGCTAAGAATAGAAATGGAGCTGTCTGTACAAAGATAAGGATTTATTATTCAATTTTCCTAGTTTTGTAGAACTTGGTTTACTTTAAATTTTTTAAAAAATTTAAATTAAAAATAGTATAATATTTACAGACAGACACAGAGAAATATTCCATATCTGTCCTACCATCTTATTTATTAACATTTTGCAATAGTATACTGTATTTCTGCAATTAACAAATATATATTAAACATATATACATATATGTTCATAAATAAATACACATATGCTAGAGTTTGAACCCAGGGCTTTTTTCCAACACCAGGCAAGTGCTCTACCACTGAGGTACATTGCTAATCATATTCACTATTATTAATTAAATTTTCTAACTTATTCAGCTTTCTCTCCTTTTGTCCTAATGTACCCTTTCTGTTCTTAGAACATATCCAAGGTGTCACAGTCCATGTAGTCATTGCATCTCTAATTCTTGCTCAGTTTCTTGGAGTTTTTATAGTTTTTTGACCCTAAAATCACTGAGATGTGCTGCAGCCATTTATTATTTGTTCCTATATTGGGATTTATTTGATATTTGTCTCATGATTAGATAGGGGATCTGGATTTTGGAGGTACACTGTCATTTTTTTCATCAGATCATGTAAAGGAAATACAAAATAATGTAATTTGCAACTGTTTGCCCAAATCTCTGTCACTTTACTAAGGTGATAATTGCCAGATTTCATCAAGGCCAAATCTCTCTTTTGTCCCATTTCTTTTCTTACATTTTGGAAGGACATAAGTATGCACAGGCACATATACAGGCTTGAGGACTTATACTCCACTTTTGATAGCAAAGGAACTTTTCAAGTTCTTTCAAATTTCTTTCATGGGAAATTCATCAGTCTTTAGTAACAAACACTTTTATTTATTCAACTTACTGTATGACAGTATGGCTCATAAATATTTTATGCTGTATTAAACTCAACCTAGTAAATCATGTGTTGAGAAGATGAGAAGACTCCATCTTGACTGACAAGAGATAGAAATCATACTTTTTTCCTCTCTTGACTTTTATTTCATTTATGTATGCATGTGTGGATGTATGTATTTATTCATGTGTGCATTCACATGCACATGCATGTAGTCATGCATATCTCATAATTCATATACCTGCTAGAGAAAAACTTACAGTGTTAGGTTTTTTTTCCTTCTACTATGTTTGTCCTGAGCATCAAACTCAGGTGGTCAGGCATGGCTACAAGTGCCTTTGCCAATGGAACCATCTGACTAGCCCTTCTCTTGACTTTTAATATTCAACATGTGTGCATAAGTCAACAGTATGAGTGTTGTCTTCTCACTACCCAAGTTTTCTTTAACCAGATCTCTTTGTTATACAGTTATACTAGTCAATCAATGCTCATTCATTTTACCTACTTGATCTATATTCATAGCCTAGCTCTACTGAAGTACTTATTTTTGATGTAGTTCCTGAAACCCAACTAATGGGCAAGTATTTGTTTAGATCTGGATGCCTAGCAATAATGAAATGTAAGTAAGTCCTTGTCTTTATTTTTAAAAGAGCCCAGTGCAATTCTTCATGAATAAATTTAAAACATGCCCTATCCATTTTAGGAAGAGGGGCTTCTGTTCTTTTTAATCTGAAAAACAATTGCCTAAGCATAAAAACTATATTATTTTGAGGGTAGTGCCTAGGTTTCAAGCTTATCATTTAGATATTGGCACATTTAATCCATCACTGATGTTTTTATCCTCCAAGGTAATTTCACCACCCCATTCCCACATTATTGTTCCTAGTTTTATCTTTGTGCAATAATATTAATATTTGTTTTTCTTCTGTAAATTTTAAAGTAATTGTTTCTTTCTTGAGTAGGCTTTACACTTTGTATTTATTATACTTCCCCCAAAACAGTACATTAAAAACATTGAGTTTTTGACAGATTATTATTGAACATATGATGGATAATATTGGGCATGGCTGAAATGTCATCCCTGAACTAGTGACTTTTAACTTTCAAGGATCATAGAATCAACTTCAGCTAAAGGTTCACTGAATTCATTTGAAGTTGATAGCTTAATCTACAAATAATACAGGACAAGGTAAAACAACTGATTCACTTGTTGAACAAGCCAATTCTTTAAGAACTCTACCTCTTCCTGTTTTACAATAGCAATTAAATTTCAGTGTCTGATTGGCTGGAGAGAATATTTAGACCACAGAAGCTCTGTGCTCATTTCCTGGTTCTAAGTGCTTGTATCTCTTGCCAAACCTACACCCCCCTCTTTGAAGCCAGACTGAAATAGAAAAGACCCTTTAGATCACATTTAATGCCTAACAAAAGTAGAGAATTAAGGCCTACTAGCTTATGAAATGGGCCCTCCTAATTCAATGGGCCTCACTGACATCCCTCTTCTTTTCTTGTTCTTGGATATAAGGATTCTAACCAGATATCTCCAGCTTTTTGGCTCCCCTGTTCCAGTGTCAAAGCATGGTCAATTCCATTATTAAGTGGATTCAATATTGCCAGCTCTTTTTGGCTAGCCCAGAGAGCTGACCAGCTCTGCTTGGCTTATTGGGAAGTATATTGTACATGTCTTAGCTTGTTTGTATATATCCTATTCCTGTACTGCATATACAGTGTTTTAAATTTATTTTTAAATGAATATCAATTTGATATGTGTTTCAACATGAGTTATAGAAATCGATGATTTGGCTATTTACAAAGTAATTCTAAGTCCTTTAGCTCTCCTAGGTAGGCTTCATGCTAGGTCTCTTCTGTTTTCTTGATGGAGTGTAGAGCTTGGTGGTATGGAACTTACAGAGTCAGTGTTCTTTCTGATATCAGTAGGGAAAATAAAATATTGTATATTATTGTCCAGTGAACACACCAAGGTTAGCATGTTTGCTGAGTCCTATGCCTGCAATGACCCCACTGATAAAGCAGGAACCTCACCATTTGCATCTCCTGAGTGTGAAACGAACATTTTAACCTTGAGTTATTTCTGAGAAGGAATATCAGGCAGAAATCTTACCAGGCCAATTTCAGCCCTCCTCACTGGCCAGTAATAGGACTCATGGCAGTAATACTAGTTGATATTATATTGTCATGTATTGTGAAACAATATGGTGCCACCATCTTAGTTTCTTTGATGTTGGTATGAGAGTTTGCGAAACACTGGGTGATTTATAGTGAAAAGAAACGTGTTGACTTATATGTCCGGAGGCCAAAAATCCAAAATTCTGAGATTGACATCAATGAGAGCCTTCATGCTGCATGATCCTTCCATGGATAAAAGAAGAAATGCAAGAGGTAGGGTCTACAGTAACTTTCAGTACTGGAAACTGCAGTTCTTATGCCCTAATTAGCTTTTAAGAGCTCCTCCTCTTCCTGTTTTGCAATAGCAATTAAGTTTCAGTCTATGATCTGACAGAGAGAATATTCAGACCACAGCTCTGTGCTCATGTTTTGGTTCTAAGCATATTCTGTCTTTAGCATAATGAAGATGAGTGCTCAAAATCTTTTCCATGAATTTACACAAACTTTGCAATATAATAATCAAGGCAAGATGTAGACCCTAACTAGGGTTTCGAAAGTCATTCCATTCTTTTTTCTTTTAGGGACACAATATTCTATAGTGTTGGCTGTACGATGCCAGCTGTTTCAGGAGGCTGCACACGGTGTTAAGTAGAAACATGTAGGAGGCTGGAAGTATTGTAACAATTATAATATTTACAGCAGCCCTCTGCTGATTCCCTAAATATGGGATGCCAATCAGCCCAAGAAAAAAAATTAACATTAAATATTCAAGGACAACAGGAAACCCTCAATCAAAGTTGGAAAGATCACTCAACTGTAATATCTGTTAGTGCTTTATGTGTGGTAGGGAGAACCATGAACTAAGTTTCAAATTCTTCTCTGCTGCTGACTAACTAGAGCTATAAACTTGAAAAATTACTGCTTAAGCATTTGTTACTTTATATATCAAAGTTGGAAGAATTCTATATTACCAGCTTCCTTCAAATGCCTTGTTTTGCTTTAGTTTCTACCATCCTTATATAATCTCTGATCATCCTGTATTTCTGTGATGATTTTTCCCCATACATGTTTTTCATGATTCATGTTCTGGCTGGTTTTGTGTCAACTTGACCCAAGCTAGAATCATTTGAGAAGAGGAAACCTCAACTGAAGAAAATAAAAAGCTGCACTAAAATTGGCCTGTTGGCAAATCCATAGGGTATGTTCTTAATTAGTGGTTGATATTAGAGTGATTAATATAGGATACAATAAGCCTATTGTAGGTGACTCCACCCCTGAACATGTGGTACTGAGTGCTATTAAGAAATAAGTCTGAACTGAGCAACTCATGAGAAACAGACCAGTTCTCAGGACTCTGTGTCAATTCCTTCCTTCAGGTTCCTACTTTAAGCTACTGTTTGTCTTCCCTGGATGATAGATTACAAGCTATGAACTTATTTAAACCCTTTCCTCCTCATGTTGGTTTTATTCATGGTGCTTTATCACAGCAATAGAATCCTCAGCTAAGATAATGTCCTCTCATGTTTCCTTTATACAGTCCTTATGAGTCTGTGTAGGCAATCACATTTACACAATCTTCCTCCCTTATTTAGTACACTTTGTTTGTATTTTACAGGTAGCACATTACCATAAGGAAAAAAATACAAGATGCAATGAACTCACCTTCAGTTGGTACATGGGTGACTGTGTATTTTAAGGAAACAAAGAAAGAATAGATGGAGGATTAGATCAGCTTAGAAGAATCAGGAAATAAAAACACAAATAGGAAGAGTGGATACATGTGCATCTCAACCAGAACTTAGCTTGCACTTTTTTTGACATAAGTTTCTAATTTCCTACAATGAGAGGGATTTTGCCCAAAGCAATCACTGAATTATTTTAGTAGCTGAGAGTTTCTCAAGCAAGAACTTTGAGAAGGCCTAAGATAATGCAAGGATTTGGTCTTCTTCAGCACTTAGAATTTGTGCTTGAGTGTGATTTATGAAACTTTCTATAGGCAAAGTTAGAGGCTGACTGAAAAATGGTTCAGAGATACCCAGAAGATCTTAATGAGGGAGGAACTGTTTTCACACAATTTCTTGCCTGGACGCTGCCAGCGTTTTGGCTGAGATTCATTTTCTTTCTAATTTAATGCTAAAAAATGTCTATTGTGGAATGCCACCTGAAATGAAACATTCTTCCAGTTGAGTAGCAGAAAGTGGAGCTCATGGTAGAAGAGTCCCAGCACTGCCAGAGTCTTTTCATGGATGTATTGGAGCACCTGAAAGTTAGTGGAGCCCAAACTGGATTCATTATCTTTTATATCACACAAGTCTGTGTTATCCTTGCATTTCTGATCTTTTCCAGTGAAACATTTATTTACCTTTCAATCTAAACAAAACTTTGGGATGCATTCGCAATTATGATTTTAATAATTTCTTACTGTTCATGAACATACACACACACCTCAAATACTCCCCTGCTTCTTGATACTGACCTTTTACTATTTCAATAAATATTTACAGAAGAGAGACCATATCTAAGGTATATTTAGCTCACCCTATGCACAATTACATATAAAATAAATACATCCATTGCTGAAGGCAAAAGAAAATAATCTTAAAGATTAAATTTCAAAAGACTTTAAAGAAGCAAAATGATTAGGTAACTAATTGGAATAAAATATAGCTTTTCTTATCCTCTTGGCTACATTTGTCATCTTTTTGGGACATGAATTCAATGTCACACTCTACCCCAGTGAATGATTGAACAAAAACAATTTAAAACACCCAGCAGTAATGCTTTTGCTGAAAACACTATTAATGATCAGCTCCATTAATCTTATGACAGGAACAGTGGCATATTTTGGTGATTTGAATACTGTAAGGAGGAATTACCTTTATATTGTTTGTTTGTTTTATACACATTGATTGGCAGTATCTTTCTGTAGGTTGAATGTGCTCTCTAAGACATTTTGAAATTTAATTGCAATTGAGACAGTCTAGTGTTAAGGGCGGTGTGTTGCAGTGTAGATCATTAAATCATAAGGGCTCCATCACAATGGGTAGAACACGTAATGGCCATGGGAGTGGGTGATAGCATATCTGAATCCCCTCTTTATCACATTCTCTTCCTTATAAAGAGCACTCAATCTTTACTCAGGAAGGAATCCTTCATCAGATGTACTCCCTAGTCTCTAGATCCAGGAGTCATATCTGCTATTATTGTTCATAGGATACGTAGTCTGTGTTATTCTGTAACAGCCACAGGAAATTGATGAAAGGAGTACTTTGGTATGATGTGTTCAAAATTTATGCATCAATATTAATTTCTGTGGAAAGGAAGAGACAGAAAAAGAATACAAAGAATAAATATAAAAATTTACATTATCCTATTTTTACATTTTTTTCCTAAATAAAGGACTTTCTACCTATTTGAGGAGGTGTAGTTTTGTTTTTTTGTTTGCTTTGCTTTATCTCTTTCTGTTCGATACAGTGCCCAGCTATCCTGTTCTGACCTTGCAGTTATAACAATCTTCCTGCTTCAGCTTTTTAACACCTAAGATCATCACACTTAACTTACTTGTATTTTTTTATTTTATTCTTTTGTTCAAAGTTTTATCTGAAGCAAATAGGCTGAAATAGATGTGCTTTGGTAATTAGAAGTCAGCCCACCACAGACGGTGGCTTTCTTTTCTCACACAGTCCTTCCAAACATATTCCTATCTTACTCTTCTGAAAAATTTCTAATCAAACCTTGGAAAAGTGACTCCATTAAATATTCTCTGTCTCCCTCCCAAGTCCAGGGTATGCAAAGACAAAAAGAGAAAAAAACATGACCTTGAAATATGACATTGCCCTCACTTCCTACTATACTGTATAGAACCTTGGTTCCGAAGAACAGATGGCAGAATGATTACAGATGTGCAGCTGTTTTATGGCATCAGATTCTCAGTGGAGAAGGCTGAGGTGATTGTTATGTTAAAAAATGTGTTTTTTCTGCACAGAATATATTTAATAAAAACATGAGGTATCTAAATTTATTAGACAGAGGGAGAGACATTTGAAATTTGACTATAGATTTGTTTACATTAAAATTAAAGTTATTGGTATAAATCATATCAATCCTAAATTAGTATAATAGAAGCTTCCCTGCAATAAAAGAGCTTCCATCATATTGCTACATGGCCTTATTTCTATGGAACTTTATTAGCAATGAATATCAAACAGGCTAAGAGATATAATATATTACTTAATGTGATATTGTGGAATGGAAAACATACTCCATGAATATGCAAACTCTATTTCCATATATAAAAAATAGCTCCATAAACATGTGTCCAGTAATACCAAAATGGTAGCTGTTACACTGTATTTTCTTAGCACAGTTTATACCACATATACCTGCAACTATTCTATATTCAAAGTCGATTTTTGTTTTTCAGGAAATGAAATAATGAAAAATTATACACTGGAGACATTTTATAGATGGGGAAATATGAAAGGTTTCATGGAAAGAGGAGGCTATGGGTAATAGGAAAAAAAGAAAATGGTGGCATTAAGGAAAAGAAGAACTCTAGAGAGAAAAGTTGTAGATCTCCAGCTGACTATAAACTTTAAACCAGCAGCAATTCATTAACTTGGCATATGTTATCCATTTAGTGAGCACTGAAAATACAGGTGAGCAACCCAAATAAAGGGGGAAGTCTGTGGGGTCTCCCAGTGTCCTACTTCGCTTCTCTGATGCTGTAATAATCACTTCCCAACAACTTGGCGGCAAAGGAAAGGGTTTATTTTCCAGAATGATGGCCTGTATATTAGCTTTATGTTTCCTTTAAACTGACATCTAGTAGCATTTAAACGTTGCTACGAAGCTCATCAACACAGAACTTCTTATCATTTTCTACTTTCCAAAGACAGAGCAAATGTCTCAGGAAATAAAATCAAGCAGCTTTCCTTGCACGGGAGGGTGAAGTGTCTTATCAGTCCAATCACTTTGTGCTCCTCTGTGTAGGAAATTAGAGGGCTGATGAGATGCCACAAGATTCTCCATTCTCTCCCCCCCGAACAGAAAGCCATGTTTCCACTATTAATTATGTAATCTTCTATTGATGGCATTCAGAATTCCTCAAGGGGCAATACTTAACACTATGTGTGCCAGCACTTCTAGAATTATTTCAAAAAGATAATAGTGCAAATACTCATATTGTATTATGCATTTTCAAGGACTGTTATTATGATGTTTGCAATACAGTTGTCAAAGATTTGTTGTTATCACCTAGAGAAAAAGATTTTAGGGATGTAAATAAGAGATGGGGTAAAACATTCTAATGTGTGCTGTGCAGAGCATTATAGATATACAGTTTTATGATCTGAGAAACTCATTAGTATTGAATATTTAGGGAATACTGAAAAGACAGAATAAAACAGCACAAAAGACGTGCTCAGGCACACATCCATACACATATGTGGCTTGTTGAGAAAGGGTTAGATTTTGTTGTCATGAAGGCCAGGTTCTATTCATTATAAGGGAGGACAAGGAACTTGCCTTACAGGGCAGCTCTATAAAATCCCAGCTGAAGTAAATGGCATGAAAATTATGCATGCTTTGTTGAGTACAGAATAGACAAAGAAGGAAAACACATAGCCATTGTTTTTCATACATGATTGTCAAACTTCACAGATGCTCATTCCATTTGTCAAGTTTGTCAAAACCCACTCAAATGCTAGTACTCTGCTTCCTATTGTCTATCAATATTGCAGCATTTTGAGATGCCTGTTTCATGGGATGACCAAAGATATCAGCAGTGGCAGAATGAAGTCAGACATAGCCTGTAAGACAACCTGTCTGTGCAACAGAGGGCAGAATCTGAGAAATGACTCTGACCCCTTAGAGGAGCACAGAAGATTGTGAGTAAATCCCAAACATTGGTCAGTGATTTATTTCCATTGTTGGAATTTGGTTTCGCTTTGATTTGATTGTGATTGTTTTCTTATCCTTCCCCCTTAGAATAAGAGGATAATATAATTTTTTTATGTTATAGGAACCCCAACTTGAGGGACAATGAACTATTAGTGAAATTTTGGAGCTTTCTGTAGACTTTGGATTTTAGAAAACACATGGATTTTAATATTAGAGAGACTGAAATTTAAAAAATATTTGATTTTGAAAGATTATGGGATATTTTTAAGTTTGCAAAATGCCTTATATTGTGATGTTAATGTTGATGTGAAGTTTTGAAGATAAACTAGAAAGGACAGTTATGGTTTAACAGTGATGTTATTATATGTCACATCAACAAGTGGTCAATTCTAGCTAGTTTTATGTAAACTTGACATAAGTTGTAGTCATCTGAGTGACATCTGAGTGAGAAGATAGAACCTCAACTGCGAAGCTGCCGCTATAAGATCTACCTCTAAGTAAGTTCCAGAGCATTTTATTAAACAGAGATTTATGGGGAGTTCTCATTTCCAGGCCATTGTGAGTGGTGCCGTCACTGGGTTGGTGATACTTGGTACTATGAGAAAGTTGACACACAAAGCCACAATAGAGCAATCCAGTGTGAAACATTGCTATATAGCCTCTTCTTCAGTTCCTGCCTTCAGCTTCCTATCTGAATTGAGTTCCTGCCTTGACTTCCCTCAGTTGACTGCATTTCAGGATATACAAACCAAACAAACCCTTTTCTTCCTAAATTGCTTTGGGCCATGGTCTTTTATCACAGTAATAGTCACCAAAAATAAGATAGAAGTTAGTTGGTACCAGGGAGCAAGGAATTGCTGGTATAGACGGGACCATACTGCTGCTTTCCTCTTCTTCTTTCTTCTTCCTTCTTCTTCTTCTTCTTCTTCTTCTTCTTCTTCTTCTTCTTCT